>JAQGCL010000160.1:0-20811 GCA_034699605.1 Isotomiella paraminor | reverse complement strand
ATCTTTTGTGTAGATAAACAATGTCAACGGTGAGGACGGTCGATGCGTCATGTATGGCGTCTGTGCTCGTAAAGGAGACTTGGATTTGAACTGCAAAGTTGACCACCCACCAAAATTACTGGATGAAGACCACATTACGATGCTCAAATCCTTTTGCCCTGAATTAATTAGCAAGCATGGACACGACCTGTGTTGCAGTCCGGAACAAGTGGAAAGCTTGGTTGCAAATTTACAACTACCAGCAAACATACTTCAACGATGCCCTGCCTGCTTCAACAACATGCGAAGATCTTTTTGCGAATTCACCTGCTCTCCTCTCCAGTATCAATTTGTCAATGTCACGAAGACAATTCCAAGTCAAAAAGAAGAACCCGAGGAACATGACTCGGAAGAGGAGTTAGAAGAAGTTGTGACAGACAAACCAGTGCCTCAAGAACCTATGCCAGAAGAAGCAGTCACAGAAGTAGACTTCTTTGTCACTAGAAGCTATATCAGATCAACATACGACAGTTGCAAGAATGTTCTCATGAGCTCAACAGGACCGGCAATGGATTTCCTCTGCGGCCCTTGGGGACAGTACCGGTGTTCCGCGGAGAAATGGTTTGATTACATGGGATCCTCGTCCAACGGCTACAGTCCTATGGACATCAAGTACCGGTATACAGGGAAGAAATTCAATGAATGGGAAAGCGCCAAAGAATACCGTCAGGAAGGGGATACAGAGCCCACGGGATACATTGATGCTGTAATATCCCCTCTTCATCTCCGCGTCCATTCTTGTTCAGATGTGATGTATGCTACCGACCCTGACGTGAGGAACCCCTAATAGCATGAGGTCGATTGAGTGAATAACCATGTTAATATTTTACAGAAGGGACCAAGGAAGCGTTGTGGGTGTGTTGATTGTCCAGCGAGTTGTCCAGTTGCACAACCATCATCTGAAGACCCTGTCGTCGTGGAGTGGAAGATTGTAGGCTTTCCAGCGATAACAGTCGTCATGATCATGACTTTCATAATTGGAGCCAGTATCATATTGTGCATGGCATTCTTGAGCTACACCGCAGAGCCTAAGGATTACACTCCAGGAGGTAAACAACGGGATCGTATATTCCACGAGTAGAATATTAATACGATGACTTGACAATTTACAGAGACGAACGAAAAGAAATTAAGAATAGACTTCATGACAAGTCTTGGAGTAAACGCGGAAACGTCTTTGAACCATTTCTTCAGACTTTTAGGAGAATGTAAGTATCTCTTTTGGTCAATGTCGATTGTTAGTAATAGTAATTATTTTTTGCCCAACAGTTTGTGCCGCGCATCCTATTTGTGTCATTGTACCGATAACGATAATCACCGGAATCCTATCGCTCGGCATAATACACCTTAAAATAACAACGGACCCTGTGGAACTATGGGCTTCACCAACGTCAAGATCTCGAATAGAAAAGGACTACTTCGACAAAACATTTGGGCCATTCTATAGAATCGAGCACATCATCATCACTGCAAAAAATATTTCCACGGTCAGGCATAAGACGGCTGAGGGCGAAGAAGAATTTGGACCTGTTTTCAACAAGCAATTTATGTACGCAGTGTTAGATCTTCAAAAGAAGATTGAGAACAACGTAAGAAGGCGATTGAATTACGATACATTTTGCTATCCATACATTTATTCATTGGATGCCATTACTTATGTAGGTAACTGGAAAGACTAATGTCACTCTTTCGGATGTCTGCTTCAAGCCGTTGGAACCTGACAATGAACACTGTGCAGTATTCAGTTACTTAGGATGGTGGCAAGACGATCCGCAACAAATAGAAGAGGTCAGTGAGGACGAGGATACTGGAGTGATCGACAACTACCTCGACCACTTTAAGTTTTGTTCCCGCAATCCTGTTTCAACGAAGGATTCTACAAGACTTCATCAAAGCTGCCTTGCAAAATACGGAGGTCCGATAGACCCAACTGTTGCTCTGGGTGGATTTTTGAAAGGTGGGAAAATGGTCCATGACCCTCCTTACAAAGATGCAAACACTGTGATTCTAACATACGTGGTCAACAATTACCACGACAAGGATAAACTTCGTCCTGCGATGGATTGGGAAGAAGCACTGTTGAAATTCTTAGACGATTATGCGAAGCATACGAAACCAGACTTTATGGATATTGCATACAGAGCTGAACGCAGTATAGAAGATGAGCTTAAACGCGAAAGTGAAGGCGAAATCGTGACCGTCGTCATTTCTTACTTAATTATGTTCCTGTACATCGCAGTAAACTTGGGGCAAATTAATCAGTTTTCCAGGATGCTGGTGAGTTTCTCAAACTAGTTTTGCGTGGAAAATATGCAAACTTTATTGCAACTTTAATCTTTGTTATTATTGTTACAGATTGACAGCCAAATTGCTCTCGGTGTTGCAGGTACAATTTTTGATTCTTATGACATGTGGTAACAAATTAGAATCTGTGCTCACAACAATAATCTTATTCCAGGAGTCACGATAGTATTAGCTTCCGTTGCCGCTTCTGTAGGGCTATTTGGCTACTTGGGGGTTCCAGCTACTCTGATAGTCATTGAGGTCATTCCATTCTTGGTGCTCGCAGTTGGGGTCGACAACATATTCATCATGGTCCAGCACTATCAACGATCAGAGAGACTACCGTGCGAGAATAAAGCGAAGCACGTTGGGAGAGTAATTGGAGAGGTGGCTCCATCCATGTTGCTCAATTCTTTTACAGATTCTGCCAGTTTCTTCTTAGGTAAGTGAAGATTTATAGAAATTGAAGAGAGCTTTACTTACTGATTCTAATTACTTCTTAGGTGGCCTTTCCGGAATGCCAGCTATTCGTGCATTTGCATTCTACGCAGGGATGGCACTACTCTTCAATTTTGTCTTGCAGTTTACATGCTTCATCTCAATTCTTTCATTGGATATTTCTCGACGAGAGCACAACCGCTATGACCTGCTATGTTGGTAAGTGGGCTACATCTCAGTGTAAATTATTCAGATGCAGATTCCTTATCACTTCTTCTGCTTTATAGCGTCCGAGGGGAAACTGTCCAGAAACAAAAATATGACAAAGGTCTTCTGTATGCTGGCTTCAAGAAAGTATGGGCCCCTCTCCTTCTTCAATTCCCCATCCGAGTTGGAGTCATCGTAGCTTTTCTTGGTTGGCTTTGTTCATCACTAGCAGTGATTCCATACATCGAAGTGGGCTTGGACCAAGAACTCTCAATGCCCGAAGACTCCTACGTCACAACCTATTTCAAAGCCATGAAGAACCATTTAAGTGTCGGACCTCCTGTCTACTTCGTTGTGAAAGACACGAATCTCAACTACAGCGACAATTATCAACAAGACTGGATCAGAGCCAGTGATTTTCCAAACAGCTTAACGGGTCAGATATTTGGGGCCAGTAAATCATCCGATAGAACGTACATTGCAAAACCTGCCAGCTCTTGGTTGGATGATTACATCGATTGGGCAGGGATTTCGGAGTGCTGTAAAGTACGCAAAAATAGCTCAGACTTTTGCCCGAGTTCAGTGCAGAGTAGAAGGTGAGAACTCCTTCCTATGACACCACATTTGTATGTCCTCTATTTCTATTTACATTTTCCTTTGATTTCAGAAAATGTGAAGCGTGTGGGCTCCATGAAGCGTTGGACCCTGACGGGCGTATGTATCCTGACCAGTTTGAAAAGTACCTTTCATTCTTTCTACAAGACAATCCATTCGAGGACTGTCCAAAAGGAGGACATGCTGCCTATGCTCAAGGGGTGACATTGAAACATATGCGTGCAGCAGACGGCAATCGCAGCCATGTCGGGGCGACATATTTCATGACATACCATACTGTTTTGCAATCCTCTGCTAATTACACTGAATCAATGAAACAAGCAAGAGCTATAGCGGCAAACATCAGCAGGACTCTTAACGAAGGTAATGCCATAATTTGGAAAGTGACTACATTTCGGTTTGTCTAATAACTTTATGCAAAATTTTATATTTTTAGCAACCAATTCAAAACATCACGAAGTATTCCCCTACTCGGTTTTTTACGTTTTCTATGAACAATACTTGACGATGTGGGCGGACACTCTTCATTCTCTGGGAATCAGCTTCTTGACCGTGTTCGTCGTAACTTACTTGCTGACAGGATTCGACATTTACTCGGCGCTAGTTATTATCCTGACGATCTTTATGATTGTAACAAATGTTGGAGGCCTCATGTACCACTGGGATATTTCATTGAATGCCGTGTCCCTTGTCAATTTGGTTATGGTACGTGGACTTTATTTACACAACTTGCCTCTGATTGTCATTGTTCTCTTATTCCCTTATTTGCATTACAGGCCGTTGGAATAGCAGTGGAGTTTTGTACGCACATCGTCCATGCTTTCACTGTGTCAAAGGAACGCAGCCGTTTGGAGCGATCTCGTGATAGTTTGGTGAATATGGGGAGCTCTGTCCTGTCCGGCATTACGCTGACAAAGTTTGGAGGAATCGTCGTGCTTGGCTTCGCAAAGTCTCAGATATTCCGTGTATTCTATTTCCGAATGTACTTAGGAATAGTATTATTTGGGGCTGCGCATGGACTGATATTCCTGCCCGTGCTTCTCTCCTTCATTGGACCACCCAAGAGACCTGTCCGCTATGACCATTGAGAGGGGGGAGCGTCAACGTACACATCACAGACTGAAAGGAAAGGAGAACCAGACCTGATTTTCTCGAAAAACACAACGCACTGAAAGTTGTGTGTTCTTTTGTTCCTCTTATAAACTATGATACACATCCATCAAATAACTCAACAAAATATACAAATTATGGAGTACTTCAACTAATTTACAGTTTTTTTGTCAATGCACGTGTAGGTTCGCTAAGTTATATTCCAAGTCGTGGCCATATTTTTATGCATAACAGTGTCATCTACTTATACTTAGATTCTTACCATTATTGACCACCAGATTAGTACCTATTTGCTTTTTTGTAATCTTGTGTATTCCATATTTTTAATTGACTTTTGACTTGTATTTTTTAGCCCTTAGGAATTTTTATTTTCCCTTTAAATGTAAGTGAAACGGAATCAAATGCCTGCTTGAATTGCCTTTAACAAAAAATATTGACTTTTCAATAAGCTTGTGTGGGTGGACGTGAGAAAAAAATCTATGCCACTTTATTGTGATAGTTATGATGTGACTGCGAGTTTTATCTTATCTTAGCTTTAAGATTTATATGAATGCAGGGTGTATATGTACTTGAAGTCATTTGTACACCATTTTGTAGTACACGCAACGATACTTAAACGAAACTAATCAATTCATATAATGCTCTCCGGTTCTTGAAATAGGCATCATGTACTAGTATTATTAGGTTGTGAACATTTGATTTTTTTAGGTAAGTTGAATTAAGTGACCTGAACCTGAAGTAACCATATTCCAATGAGGAAGCGTAAAATATTGCAGTCAATAATGAGCATAGTATTTAGTATTATAGTGAGAAGCGTGTGGATGTGAAATAAGACAGAAGAGGTGCCTAATATTAGTATTAAGTATTGAAGACGATGAGAAAAGGCTGTTTGCTATGTAAAAGCAGCCAGTTTGAACTTTATTTTTTATGGAAGCAGGTCTTTTTTCTGTAGTGTCAATGCAAATAAAATATAAAAAGTTTCGTCCGAGTCTCATATTTTTATCCCGCTATATTGATTTCTATTTGGCTTTTTTTTCGGGGGATGACACGGAATGACTCAAGAAGATACGAAAGACAAAAATAAAACCGATTGAGATTAGTCAAAGAGAATTAAGTAAGTAGAATATCGACGAGTCTTCATCTATCCATCCAGTCCTTCTTCTTTCATCCCAACGTCATTTCCGGAATGGGGTTTATGGTATGGAGGTCACTCATTTTAACACGCCAGACTTGATGGTTATATGGTGATCCCATGTACGCGAACTTCCCTGCTGCATCTACTGTAAACTCGCTAATTTGTCCAACCTGTTTAATTGACATTAGCCATTTAGCTTATACGATAGACATGAATACAAGCTACAGACCTTTCTGTCCGCTGACTGAAGACTAGATATCAGTTGACCCTTCTCGTCGACTTCAAGGACAAGGGCATGCTTTGGGAAGAGTAATGTTGCTGCCTCCAAGTGTCCAAGCTGTTGATTGTAAACTGACATGTCAAAACTACCCATCCTATGTCTCTACAATGCTCTTTTACCCAGTATTGCGCTTTGTCAAAAAATTCGATCGATCCTACCACTGCCTGGATTCCAGACAACACAGATTTCACACCGCACATGAGACGAAGTAGAAGTTTCCGAATGTATGGATGTGGTCCCAGGGCATCAATAAGTCCGAATTTCTGCAAAAAAAGTGGTCATCATTTATCTCGCTCCACGAACAAATCGTACAACAACTTACATCTGCAAACCTAGGCACTATCAGACTTATGTAAATCCTTCCTCTGTTGTCTGCACGAATGTTGTCCGGAGATCCTAAGAAAAAATACGAACACAATGAAGATCGTAGTCATTATTAAAATTAAAGTACGTAGTACCTGGCAAACCGTCCATAAACACTTCGTGGGTACCCTTTTTTGAACCCGTTAGATGATACCTATGAAACATGAAGGTGTGAAAAGGTGACAAGCACTGGATAACAAGGCATATACTTCAAAACTCGACTTCGAACAGTTTCTGAGACTAAAACAAAATCTTCATTTCTCGATAACTGCACACCATTAGCAAAGTGAATTCCATTCATCAAGACGGTACTTGTTTTTGTCTTTGGGTCGTACTTCAACAATCTAAAAAATTGAAACAATTTCAAGTAAACGACAAAACATATGAAACATCATCTTGCCTGCCAGACGCTTCTCCTAAAAATTCAATGGTAGCGTCTTGAAGGAAAACATTGGTACTCGAGTCAGACCAGTAAATCGTTCCATCCTTCCCAATGTCCAGATCATTTGGATTCTTAGGTTTCTTCCCATCGATTTCCACATCAGACGACACTAAAGTTTCCACTTTCCCTAAGGCCAGCAACGAAAGTGTGAAGGTACTCCAGTAAGTTGACATATAATGCAATAATACCAGTATCAACATCCACTGAAAACAATCCGTAGTAGGCGTCAGCCACAATCAATTTTCCATTCGGAGCAAACCGCATCCCCAAAGGACGTCCACACTTGCTCTCCTGCCACTGTCCCTCTATAAATGCAAAAAACACAATGGTCTCCATTACTTGGACTGCTTGACCTTCCATATGAATGGTTCATATTCTTCCACTACCACACGGTTGTCCAAACTTGGCGACCACTTCTTTCTTTCCATCTTTATACCTTATAACATCTCCCCCAATCACTCCCGTATACAATTCATCCCCCCGCACTGCAACAGACTCTGGACCCAGGATCAAGTCTTGCATCAAGGGTTCCGCGGAGCTTAGTCGGTTGTTGAAGGCTAGTTTCCCTTCGAAGGGCCTTGCTGGAGTCAAGCTGTTTTAAGAAAGTCATAAGTAAAGTCGAGATAAGAAGATAAGATTGTTACCTGAATGACTCAAATGTAACATAAGGAGGAAGACCAGGTAAGAAGATGATGATGGAAGTGACAATTGTCATGTCCAGAAGGACTCGACCCATGGCTTTGAGCGGTCGAAAAGAAGAGGATGAAGATGATGACGATGACTTGGACGACGAAGACGGCATGATGATGATGACGATATCTTGTAAATTGATTAGTGGTCAACCTGTAACAAAAAAATATGTCACGATTAAGTATGAGCTTAAAAAAATATGACCTTCACCTTTCTCTCGCTTTACAAACTGTGATGAAGTTGCATGTTCGTCTGTCTTTAACTAATTATGCAGTAGCTCATTAGCTTGACTGTGGGAATAATTTCCAGTAGTTCAATTACAATTGACTTTTTAAGTTTACTTTTGATTGAAGTGCATGAGCCAGCAGCTTTCAAGCCGCTTTTTGCCCCGACTGCCATTTATGCAAATTTTTGTTTTTAGAGAATGAAAATGAATAAAAAAAAATGTTGTCCTCTCCTCTCCGGACACCTGTCTCAAGTTGCCTCTTCCTACTCAGTCAGCCGATGATGGAAGACTGGCTGTCTGGTACTCAAATGTCAATGTCAACAATAACAAACAACAGAAGGAAGGTCATCATCATTGTTGTGGACTGACTGACTGGATTCTCGGAAACGTCAAAAAGGCAGGTGTGTGTTGTGTGGATTTTGTAAACATTGACAGCAGCAAACACATGTTTCAATAATAATAATAATTGCCAGAGACGTGTTCCATATGCTTTGGTAAAAGTTATTTTGAAACTAAACTAACTAACGTCACCTGCCTTGGGTCATCAGTCTTCCATCATCATCATGGACGATTCGGCAATGGCAGATTTTAAGACGGCAGTAGAGTCTGGGCGTACAGACGTCCTCAATTCCGTCCTGGAAAATTGTTCGAAATGTGAGTAAAAGAAGTTCAAAAGACGTGGAATTACTCTCTAATATGTGTTTTTTTAGTTGGAAGTGGGGGTGCCACTCTCAAAGACAAGATCCTGAGGGAGAACGTGGTCCCTGATGGAACCTTCTTGCACCAAGCAACTAAGGGGGGACACAAGGACATTGTTCGAGCCTTACTCATCAATGGAGCCGACCCTACGGTTGAGAATCACAATGGAGAGAATCCTTTTGAGCTTGCCAGTTCGGAATCCATTGTTCAGGTCTACGTTGAGGAATTGCTTAGTGCAACTGCAAGTTCAAAGTAAGGGTCATTTTTATGTCCTCTCGGTTTTTTAAAAAAGTGTTTGTGTTTGTGTAGGTTAGAAAGAATGGACCAACTTATCAAGGCTGGAGTTGATACAAATTCTTGGGACTGTGATGAAAGACGAAATTCCGTTTTGCATTGGGCAGCTTCATTTGGAAGCCCAGAAACGGTAGCTTATTTGATCGGTAGGTTCATCTAGGCTTTTGACATTTGTCCTTGGCGTTTGACAGTTTGACTCTTTCAATTGTACAGAGAAAGGCGCAGATGTGAATACGGAAACGGACGAAGGAGTGACGCCGCTACATGATGCCGTAGACCGTGGCGATGCTGACATAATAAAGATTCTGCTCAGAAATAATGCTTCTCCATTAGTGAAAGCGGGAAGAGGGTATGAAAGATAATTCAATCTTCTTAAGGCGCTTTTGCATTGGTCTTATTTTCTGAAATGTAGGAAGTTTGAGGACCAATCGCCGTTAGATTTGGCAGCAAAGAAGCCTGAAATTTTCTCAATATTCAGTCAGCATCTTGCAGCTCAGTTTAAGGGGAGGAATCGTGCCGTCTCAATTGATTCTATTGGCCCAGAAAGTCCAATATATCCTAAAGAAAACTCGTTCCGAGCAACTCCTGTGGAAAATAACAATCATGCTAATGTAGAACAGCAGCAATCGTCAGTTTATTCAGGATTTAATTCCGTAAGCCATGCATGCATTATAGTAATGACTGGTGAGTGATTCTGACGACTTTCTGGCCTTTCAATTTGTTAGGCCTTAGAAGGTGTGGTCAGGGGCCTTGAGCTTAAAACACCAATAACTCCCTTATTCACGGACACGAACTTAAGTCTGCTTTGGCCACAGCCCAAAAGTCTTCAACAACTGGAGGGACTTCACTTTCGTCCAGAAAAGACTCTTCATGTCTCTGTTGTTAAAGGACCAGAGTCTGTTCATACGTAAGTATTTTAATATTGTAGCCTAACGCAAGGTTAATTATTTATGGTTCACTTTAGACTGTTCGATGTCCTTACCACGTACAAGGATTCATTCGAAGCAATTGGATTTGAAATTACAGCCCAACAAGTTGAAGAAATCAACTGCTCCAACACCACTCCATCCTCATGCCATCATTCTAGTCATATTCAGTGCTGCATTCTTGCAGACTTGTTTCCCACGCCAAATTCTTATCGACTTCATATATCAAATCAAAGGGTACAGTAGTTAGAATTTCAGTCTTGAAGTTCACTTTTAATATGTATTTCCCTCAGGTCAAGATCATGGCTGCTGACCTCCCAGGATTTAGCTATGCCGTGGGTACGTTTCTCCAGCTTCTAACACTGTACTCGAAAGAAGAACCGATGGGTATTCCCCCGTTGATTATCAATGACACCCCGAGTTTGCATCATAGAGCAATACTGATTGATGTGTCGCAGGAGAGAATTCCCACAATTGTAAGATTCCTTTATTCTTTGGTATTTGGTTAATTTTTAAACACAGTTCACGTTTCTGTCTACTAGGAATGCCTGTTTGACATGATAAAAGTATTTTCATTCCTCAAGATCAACTATTTGCATCTGCACATGAGGTTTGATAAGAATGGACATTCTTTGCCATACACCAAAGGGTAATACACGAATACTAATAGGTTTGAACCCAAAATGTTTACATCTTGAAATTACAACGATAGGGAAATCGTAGCAATAGATCGCCATTGCCAGGATAATTGCCTTACATTGGTCCCCGCAGTGGATATTGTCTGCGGGATTTCGACAACGGAGTATTTCCTTCAGATAAAGCCACTTCTGAAAGACGTTTTGCCCTGTTTCGCTTCGTCCAGGTAAAAAACATTACACAATTTTTGAAACAGACTTTTAATTAGAATTTGTAAAATTCTCTCAGACACATAAATGTTGGACCGCAACTTACGAACTTGATGTTCTTGTGTGACAACTCCAACGCAGGCCGTGTTGCGGATTTTGATGTCATCTGGGACTTCATTCCAGTCACGTCATCCAACAGCATCATCATGATTTGCAATAATGCATTGCGACGAGTGACAAATCTGCCTAACCTGTTGAATGTTCCTTCAAACGTGATTCTGGTGGACTATGGATTTCAGGTACAAACTTTGCTTGTTACATGTGTATTTTTTAAATCATCGTTCTATATCACGGTGCATACTTCGAAGACATGAAGTATGAAATCTGTTAGAACGTATAATAGATGAGAACGGCAGAGAGATCTTTGTCATGAAGCACTTCTAAGATCTGCGATTACGTTCCTACACCGTTTTGAGTTTCATTTCTACCCTCTTAATTTTCTTTTTTCAGGCGGATTATAATTTCGGCCCTACCCTCCTCGAGCTTTCACGAAACGGTGCGTCTTCTTGTGCGTGCGTTGGAACATCGGCATGGAGCAGGTACAGTACAACTTACAGCTTTAGATAGTTAAACAGAAGTTTGTGTTTTTGCAGCTTGGCTGGTTGTCCTGAAGCCTCTCTTTGCAATGTCTACAACGGAGCATTGAACGCAGTGAACCATTCCAGTTTTGGCATGATTATTGCCAACTGGTCCGGAAGTGCTAACTTTACTCCCAAACCGTTTGCTTGGCCAGGTTTCCTTCTAGCGTCTGGCCTCTCTTGGAATCATCAGACCCATTGGGTACGTGACGAAGAAGCTCATTTATTAAGTTGTATACATGATTATTTGTTCTGACAGGAATACCTTCAAGGGTCACTTGCAAATTTGTTGAGTATTTACATTTTAAAAGACAAAAGTGGGGTGTCGGGACAAGTAGTTCTTCAGCTAGGATGTGCTGAAACTGCACTGTTACGGTCCTCTTGTGGACAACCACCTCACGACATGACAAACTTACCACCGGCAGACGGCACAATTTTATACAAGCTTCTCACTGAGCCTGACTCAGTTAGTCTGGATGGTCTGTCTATGGAGGCCTTGTTTGTAAGGAGTAAAAACAAATTATCATTTCTGCATTGTACCATCCTGAATTAATCGCATCCTACAGAAATGTGTCCGTGCAGTTAAAAAGAGTCAAGCGTTGCTGCTGTTAGAAGGAAGAAGCCGTCACGAGGATAATCCAGTATTTGAGGAATTGTGCTTAACTATGGAACTTATGCTATTGGCCTGTCGGTATGTCGAAGTGCAAACCTTACCTCATGGCTTTAAGACTTGATAATACTCCTTGTTTGTAGGATTGGGAGAAGCCTGGTGGCTGCAGGAGCTAATCCACGGAGTAACATGGGTTTAACTGTTGTGAATTTAGGAATTGCAAATCTTGCTCCAACTTTACGAACGGACATCGCCAACAAGTAATACTGCTAGTTGCATTTAGTGATACATGGCTCATGCATTTATTATTTTACAGGCTTCTGGTACTTATTGAGGAGTATCGACGAGTGTGGCAGCTTCAAAATTACACACAAGGCTTGGAAAACTCGTTATACAAACTCACCACAGTACTGCAACGTTTCATTCCAGACTCCACCAAAGTTTTAACCGGAAGACTAATGTCAATCTCGCCGAAAACCTCCATTTCTGAGGTTTATGAAAATGGATACGAAAATGCCTAAAACTATAGGCCAGCCTTTTATCGTGCCTTGCAAAGAATATTATGAGGTCTGAATTTTTAAGTCAATCAAAAGTATTGTAAAATGTTGTATTTATTATAAACATGATTTTAATCCATCTTACTCGTTAGTTGGTTAGTTATTTTTCTTCCTGTGGACAACATCCAGGTAGAGAGGGTCATATTGGAGTATCATAATGATGCCCTTCTTAAAACTCTCCTTTGTGTCGGGTCGTAATTCAAATCGATAGTGGTACATCATGTGACAGATTGAGATTTTCATAGCTTCATATGCAAATCTGATCCCAATGCAGTTGCGATGTCCGAATCCAAAGGAACTTAAGCTGTAGGGGTTTATGCTTCCCTTGTTCCCTGCCAAAAATCGTTCAGGTAGGAAGTCATTAGGAGAGTCGTAGACATTAGGATCCCTGTTCACAGCCCAACTTGCTATTTGTACCGTGATCCCCTTTGGGATTTTGATGTCCCTCTCTGGAAACTCCCAATCCTTGTTACACACTCTTTCCGGGCGAATGAAAGTAGGATACATTCGAGATATCTCCGTAATACATGCGTTTAAATATGGCATTTCCCCAAGTGCCTCATGATTGATTTCACCCTCGAATTTTCCATCGATGATTGAGTCTATCTCCTCATGGAGTCTATTTTGTGCCTCAGTATTCTTTGCCAAATGGAACGCCAAGAAGGTCATGAATGTACTAATGCGATCAAATCCTGCTAAAAATAGGTTCACGGCCTGTCCCATAATCGTCGTCTCTGTGATGTCCAGCTTGTTATACTCCTCAGTCTCCATTTTCCCAGAAACATCGTTCATAATTGAGACCATGTCACCCTGAGCATCATGACCTCTTGATTGTCGCTGTGCCATGAGGTGTTTGAAGGTCTCTGGCATTGCCGGATCTAGAATCATGGTGGGTTCAAGCTTCGACAGAATGGGAAAGACAACTGTAAAGAAAAAAGCAATGATAAAAGCCAATAATTTATATAAAGAATCCTATATACGTGTCCAAATGTAGAAAGAAGTAATCGTTTGTCCTTCTCCAATGAGTCTTTTGCAAGCAGTGTAAAACTCATTTCCATTGGGCTCCACTTTCATTGAGAACAAGCTCCTTCCAATAGCGTCGACGGTGAAGGTGCAAAAGCGCCTGGAGTGAAGAAATCAAATTAGAACAACTTTCCATTGCAAAGTTACAACAACAACTGACTCTCTAGCATCAATTTTGACCCGTCCATTTGGACTTGACTCCAAATCCTTGTCCATTTTGTCCAAAAAATCTTCCATACTCCGCTTGAAGACATCATTGCTGTACTGCTTGATTCTGCCTGAGGAAAATAACTTTGTTTGTGAGACTCTCATCGCCTTCCATTTCTCTCCAGGAAGGTAGTCCAGGATCTGGTTGATGATTGGGCTGCCAAAGTCAAAGGGCTCCCGATCAAAAAAGTAGTGGGAGTCTTTGACAAAAATCTGTTTTATCAGCTCAGGGTCAGCAATGAAGACAATGGGCGTCCGTCCTTGGTACATCTGCGGGGGGATAATGTGGAAGAGGGCATATGGAACCAGTTTGAATCTCAACTTACCCCCCAAATCGGACCATACTTCTCAAATCTATGAATGTCTTCATAATGCTGCACCTTCTGATGTATGTCAGGCACACTTCCAAGGAGGAAAGTAGGCTCAATCACTGGAAAGCCTAAATTATCCAACATCCCATAGTTCCATCGAGCGTAGAGGACGATTCCTACTGCGGCAGCTGCAAAAAGCACCGAGGTGAAAGCAAGAAGGACTTCGAGCATGGCTATGCATACACTACAGGTAAACCAAATTAAAAATTTCGTTCGATGCCTCAGAGCAAAAAAAAGTGTTTAAATCCTAACAATTCATGGATTAAGTAGTCATAAGTTGAAACTTGTAATCTAATCTGAAGTGCATGATACACGGCCCGCACCTATATCAAATTATCGTTGATAATTCTCCATTAAACAAATCATCATTCTTGACTGGAATATTGATTAGATTTGAGAGCAAGTAAAGTAAACAATGGCACTGTAAGAATAGTCATTACTAAAATTCCTTTAGACGCATTACGCAATGTGTTTACTGACTAAAAATAACTAAAAGCTTTTGGTTTGAAGGAGTGTGTCAAGGTGCCCCAATGGCTTGGGCTTTTGTCATAGTCAAATGATGATGGGAATTTTTCTCCTCAACTTCCGCTTTGTGGTGACAAAAAAATGAGCAAACCTTGGATTATGGAATTTCTACAGAATGAACCAAACTGGCAAAACAGAAATAACGTCATGAGCCATTACCATAATATACACTTCACCTCAAACACTCTAAAAGTTTCCAGAAAATTATGGATCCTTCTCTACAGGGAAAAGTCTCCGTCCTTGACATTGTATTTTACACCTTCATAATTTCAATAGCTGTGATCGTGACTGTGGGGAACTTTCTCGTTATTTTATCCATGCTTCTACGCAGGTACCTACGAACCCCCCCAAACATGTACCTTGGGTCACTAGCCTTCATAGACTTGTCCGTGGGAGTGTTCATATTACCCCTAAGAATAGTCCAAGTGATGCACAACCAAGAATGGAAGTTTGGTAGGGTTTTGTGCGAGATATATGTGACGATGGATGTGACCCTTTGTGCCCTCTCAATCTACCACTTGATCGCCATTGGTCTGGACCGATACAGAGCCATCAAGGAGGGGGTGCAGTACGTCCAGAACCGCTCTTTCACATCTGTCGCAGTCACAATTGGATTTTTGTGGGTCCTTTGTCTCTGGATCTCCACTCCTCCAGCGCTAGGATGGCACGAGGACGACTGGGGATTGAAACCCGACAACGTCACTGGCATCCCTAAATGCGTTTTGACCAGAACTGAAGGGTACGTCCTTCATTCATCCCTGGGCTCCCTCATCTTTCCAATGATCATAGTGTCCTACCTCTACTACAAAATGTATGTGGAAATTCAAACCAAGCTTCGGAAACGAAGACAAGCACATCGGGACTTGCAACTCCAAATGTTGCGAACATCGGAAAAGAAGATTAATGAGGAAACTTCCGAAGATGATGCCTCCTCCGAGGATGTGTTAGGGGATGGTCCATCAAATGGTGGTGAAACGTTGAAAAGGAATGGGACACTCAGACTCAAGTTGAAGCAATTAAGGGGTCACTTCACCCTCCCAAGACAAGGGTGCCAAACCCTTGAATCCACTGCCACCAAACCTAACGCGGAAATGGAAGAGTTGACCCGAAGGAAGATAAAGTTTTCTCTGACTCGAGAGCGTCATGCGGCCAAGACTTTGGGGATCATTACAGGGGCCTTCCTGGTTTGTTGGTTACCTTTCACCATTACCTACATGACGGACGCCTTCTTCTTTCCACTAGCGGACACTGTTTGGTTTGAAATTTTTTCATGGCTGGGCTACCTAAATTCTGCAATGAACCCTTTTATCTACATTTTCTACAACAAGGAATTTTCAAAAGCTTTCAGTAGTATATTGTGTTGCCGTTAATAATGTTTAAGTGTAGAATGTTTATACGTAATGTGTTCTTAACTCTTTATTTTATATGGTATAGACATTTTTCGCATCGTTTAACAAAGAGCAGAAGGATTAAATAACAATTGTTTAAAGACTATGTTGTAACAGCTATCATCATTATCATATACCATAGATTAATTAATTGCCTTCATAACTGGTCACCTATTTTTTTTAACGACGTACAAAAACCGGGAAGCTCATGATTGTTCGCCGCGCTGAAAATGTCGGTGATGGATTCATTAAAAAGCTTTGATACAAAAATGACCTAATTGAAATTCATCAATGATCTAATTGAAACAGGACAATAATGCCACGTGAGATATAGTGTTATATTTGTCTCATTATTAGCCAAATGAATGGAGTTAAAAAAACTAGGTAAATGGAAACCAGGCAGAGGGGGTAAGCCTTGAGTAGTTTATATTAGATTAAAGCCTATTTTTTTAGAATAACAATAATAAGTTAAAGTTTGCTGTACATAAGTTTTTGGGGGGAAAACTTGATTTCGCATAATATTTTTTACATCCTTCCTTCGTCCAAGTCTTTTTTTTCGCATGTATTATTTTGGCAAACATAACAGTCTGTATAGGTCGTAACTAATTACTGCTTCAACTAAAAAGTGTGTTTACACATGCAGTGTTAATAAACTAAACGCAACACAAGGCATCATCATCATCATCAAGGTATAAAATATAACTTTTTTATCCGCAATAAATAAATGTAGCACCTACAACATATACTGATTGATTCATTAATGCGGTTTGTCTGGTCTATATTTCCAGAAATAAGGTGGTGATGTGGGTCATGTCATGCATGCGTCAAAAAACCTTTTACTGCAAACTTAATTCAACTGATGTAGTAGCAGCGACATATTACTCATGAGTCTCTCAAACACTAACAAAATTCTCTCATGGCTTTTTATTTAGACGCTTAAATCTCATTTTGGTAAGTATTTGGTTTGGTGCCTCCTTTGACCCTAACAAAACGTTCTTTTCACATACCTAAAAAGTAGTTTGGCATAATTGAACAAATGCCTCGCTCCGAGGACAACTTGAGGAGACATAGAATCCATTTGTAATGGAACGCAATAATTACACCTTATGCTACTTATAGTACAACACACATCATCATGTTTCTTAAATTATTGCTTTTTACGAGGACAATCAATTACTTACACACAGTATCCATAAATATGTGTTTAATTAAGTATAACCAACAAACTTCACTGGGTCTATGATACAAAAATTCTTAAGAGTTAATTAGAATTTATGAATACAAGTATGAATATTCATCATTTTTGTAGTTTTTTTAGAACCATTCTGAAAGTGGCAAAGGTTCTGAAGTTCAGGAAGAAGAATAAGAATAATAATGAATGAGTTTTGTCTCACACGTCAAGGAAGAAAGAGGAGCGAGGAGGATGAATACTTTTAAGGTGACAAATTTAAGAAGGTTTTGATGAAACAAACATAATATTATTATGTATTTTGTGTTGATTATCATGATCACAGATGAAGGGGAAGTACTTTTCTACAGACTACAAATGAAGAGTGGTTTTTCTAGAGCTAGCTTTCTAATCTATTAATTTACACATGACATAGGGACGAAGATGGGGAAAGGGTTTTCTTAGTTAGTATGGCTGTCCTTCTTTCTTAAGGACTTTTTTCCATTGTGCACTAATTTATTTCCTTATTACTTTTTAGCTAGGATCACTGTTTGAGCCAAAATGCTGGTACCCATTGGGGCTCTCGTTCGGTATAGTTTATCCTTTGGAGTAGTTCATGATAAGTCCTCTCAATGTCGTTATTGATTATCACCAAGTCGAAATAGTGCCCGTACTTTTCATCCATCTCCCTCGCCTTCTCAATTATATCGATTAATTCCTCTTCCTGCAAAGGACAAAAGATTGTTTTTTACATTTCCATATGCCAGACTTAAAATAATTAAATCTTGAATTACTTTGTACGCCTCGCCTCTGGCGATCCGCATTTGCTTCAACCTCTCCAGCGGCGGTGGGGCGACGAATACAATGTATGGCTTAAGGTCAGAATTTCTTAGCATCTTAAGAGATTGTGGATGGAGGTTGAGTACACATATTTTCCCAACATTAACAACACTACGAATGGCATCCAGACTCGTTCCGTAGTAGGCCTTTTCAAATTCCCCATGCTCCACAAACTTCCTCGCTAGAATGTCCGACTCAAACTGTGCTCTGCTAATAAAATGATAATCTTGTCCATCGATTTCTCCCTCCTTCTTCGTCCGACTCGTGTCTGCAAAAATATCATCATCAAGATTGTCTTTGGTAAGTCAAGTGAACATTTAAACAGAAACTTTTCACGCGAACAAAAGGGAAAGTTACACACACAAGTATGACAAAGTTAAAGAGAAAACTTTTTTCTTTACAAAAAGGAGACAATTTGAATCACTTACGAGGAACGGCTGCGGCGAATCTTTCGTTTTCCTCCATGAGTCTCTGTCTCAACTCATGTCTCCCAATGTTTGGAGGGCCGATGAGGACTGGAATATATAAAATATTTTCATCAATCAAATTAAGACAAGTTTACCGGTGAATTGATCCCAATATTTTAATAAGATGCTTTTTTTGATTACTTACCGACGGGTCTCTTGAAACTTGTGCGAGGGTAGTACAATGCTACTTCTTCGTAAGTTGGAATTTCTTCAGCATCAAATTCTGCACAGAAAAAAAGTTAAAAGTTAGATCATTCTTAATGAGCTCTTCGTATCCTATAATCTCTATGTCGCAGCTGCAGCAGCCAAGGTCTAAAAGACAAGACGCTTTAATTCTTCCACCTCCACAACTCTAGTAATCCTCACACCATTTTTTCAATCTCATTCATCATCTCAAAGTCAAAAGTCAGAGAGGAAATTGTAAAAAGATGCACATTTTCCTCTTCTTTTTTGTCTTGTCTCAATTTGACATGGGCACACATTCCATTCAGTAATCTTTTGTATGCTAAACAGTATCCAACAGAGGAATTTTGAGGTTTTTTTCCATGATGAACATTTCAACTTCCTTTCCTTTAGCTGTAAGACTCGTCTTTTGTGCAGAATTACCTCCAATAAACGGAATGAGATTGAGGAATTCTGGTTGCAGGCAAATAAATAAGTCTTGTGGGAATGAAGAAAGTATCTCCCTTGAAAGATTTAGTTGGAATTGGATGAAACTCTTAAAAATCAGTGTCATTACTGCTGCAGCAAGAGGAGAAAGGAAGCGTATAGTGTGTCTCATTCTTTTGTTCTTCTTACCATCATTAAATGCCGAACTGTATGGAATTTTCTTCTTCTTCTTCTTTTGAGATTTGGCACATAGCAAAGTTCCTTTTTTAGATTTCTCCCTCGTCTCTGTTTCACCCAGTAGCTGTTGTTTGACTGCCTCTCTCCTGAAAAAGAAAAGAAAAGATGTAGTGATGTGAGGATTAGTAGAGCCAACTACCACCGAAGAAAAAGAGAGGCTTTTATCAATTTATATATCTTTTATCTATGCCTTAAGACTCTGGCGAGGACTTGAGCGGTTTATAGTGGAAAACTAATTTACGGGAAAAATTATTATCGCTGTTAATAAGTGTGTAAACTTACTGCTCCTGGAAGGACTTGGAAGGAATTAAACCGGCTAAAGTCTGGTCTTCTTCACCTTCTCGATGGGCCTGCCACCTAAAAAACATGATACGATCGTTCGTTATTAAGATGTTGTTCTTAATTATACCATATTTGGAGGTTGACTTTGACTTACCAGTTAGCATCTTCTTGATTGATTACGTGTAGAACATCGCCTTTACTAAAAGCAATTCCTAATTCTCTGCAAGGGAGATAGATATCATCCTCTGGATCATAGTCGTAATGAGCTCGAACGTGTATCTGTTCACAAAAGAATACAGCATTTAAGCTTTGACGTTCACAAATGAGACTCAGAGGAAAGAGAAAAGATCATCGAAAAACGGATTAGAATTAAATCTTTTAGCAGATGGGACCAGGAAATCATCCCAAAGAAATGAGAGTAAGTTTCTAATTGCATAAAAAAAATTGCAAGCATTAAAAAAAAGACTTACAAGAACGTCTCTTCGTTGTTGGATTGTCGGTGGGTTTTGTGAAGGTACAATAAGAAATGTTAATGTTCCCGTTAAACGGCTCAGAATATCACAAACTTCATTCACTGTCTTCCCCCTCATCTCGATGCCATTCACCTCCAACACTTCATCCCCTTCGTGGAGGGAACCACTCCTCTCTGCCGCACCCCCTTTCACGATCCTCCCAATCATCACTGCGTCCGCCTCGTTTCGAACTGTGGCTCCCTAAAAATAAGACAAAGTTTGTTAATCCAAGGTAAGAGCTTCAACTGCAAAGCCCACAGTCTTTGATTTATTAAAAGATCGAAAGGATGGAATTGACGTGTAGCAAATTGCTGGCAGTAACTCATATTTCCGCACGTTTGCTTCACACTTCCTCATAGTGAAAAGACTAAAAGACTTTGTACTTACGAGAGGGTCCTGAGTCTTCTCAATACGAACAACTTTGATTCGATCGTCTGACTGAGAAGGTTGAGGTGGGGGTGGCTGAGGTTGAGGCATAGCCTCGTGGACATAAACAGGCCGAATTGCGGAAGAAGAAGATGAAGAAGAAGGCTGCTTGGTTGGGGCCATGGACATGGACGCTTGAGGGGGTTGAGGAGGTAGTGGTAGAACGGATGATAAGGGGTCCACATCCACAGAATCTCCAGCCGTCAGTGGGCACTCACTCGTCATGAGGAGTCTCTCACGCTCTGCGATTTTGTCATGGGCGTAGAAAACTCCTTCAATGTCCCCCCTCGTGAGGATTTCAGCAAGCTCGACTGACTCAGGGACTGAGCAATTGTAAAGGCTTCCCAAACACTAAAGAA
>JAQGCL010000159.1:0-20882 GCA_034699605.1 Isotomiella paraminor | reverse complement strand
TTTCCAAACCTGAGGAGTCTAGCCCTGAAGGGAGGTGTGGGAGAAGTGGATGACGTTGGATGGAGGGGGTATCAAAATTTGAGGGCTCTTTTCGCCAACATCTCTCTTTGGAAAGGATTGTCTACACTTGATTTAAGGGTTGGGTTCCCCTTTTCATATTACGACTTTGAAAATGCCTTGTCTCTCCTGGGACCGGAGTTTTGGAGGGAAGGGAGCATAAGGAAGATGAGGATGGAGGTGGGAGTGATTTCTGCTTTGTGTCCTGGAGGAAACCCCCAAGAGCCTGGGTTTGCGGCCGGTATCAAAGGATCCTTGCTGGGCATGAAGGACATGGCGAAGGTGGTGTTTGTGAACTTTTGGGTAAGTCCTAATTAAAGCGCCTTCCAAAATAAGGTTTCTATTCTTTTTGGTACAGATGTCCGCGAGTTTGACGCAGTCTCTCTTGATGTTTGTATTGGAGAATGACCTTCCTGTATCCTTCCTCGATGACGGCCAGGGCTTTGACTGAGAGGCTTGAAGTAATCTCCAGAAGCATCTAATGTAAACGATTGATTTATAAAAATGGCAATGACAGACAATAATAATAAATGCATGAGCGAGCAGTCTTTTTTTATTCAAAAAGAAGTGAAGCGTTTATTTTTCATGCAAAGCAAAGCAAGACTCAACGAGACAAAACAAAGCACAAACCGGGAATCCTATTGCTCAATCCCAGCTGAGTTTTGTTTATTTCTGCCCAGTTTCTTCTCTCAACTTCGAAATAATTGTTTGAAGATTTATTTTTGTTAAAAATATATAATTTTGCTTAGATTTTGTATTATTTATATTCGAAAGATTTTTCGTCGTTACATAAAAAGGGTTTTGAGAATTATGGAAGGTAGCTCAACGTCGTCACTCTTAGAAGAGGCTGACGAGGGAGGATCTGCTGACTCTGACCCCCTCCCTCCCATTTTGGACAATCAGGCCGTGACGGACTGGTCCTCTTGGGTCTTCCAGTGTCCTTCCTGCCCTGGGAATAAGAGTCTGTCGTTTCCACTCCTCCTTCAGCATCAAAAGTGGCACGCGAGAGTCAACCTCTTGTCTTACTTGGGGTCATCGATAAAGTGCGCGTTTTTTATTCTTTAAAGGCTTGATGATTTTTTGTATTGTTTTTAATATCTTTTTCTCAGGGCCATGGACTTGCCCCCCTTTGGACCCTCGCAGCCTGGATGCCTTCTGAGGATGCCGGAGTATGGCTCGGACAAGGGTCCCTTCCAGTATGGGATCCAGGAGAGGGAAATAACTAAGGCCTTGAACTGTACACAACCATTTGTGACTCTTATTTACCTAGAAGGACTCAAGGTACTTAATTTAACTGCTTGCCTATACTTGAGACGTCTCTTTTTAATTATTTATTTTTCTACATGTACCAGTACACATTTGGGAACAAGTTTCTGAGTCGAGACAGACAGGGGGAGTTCATCTTCCTCTCTCGATATCTTGCTTCTCATGAGGGGAAGGAACTTGACCCCGGTGAGGATGCTTATTTCGTTTTGGAGTGTAAGGAGGAGTCTCTCTGGATCTCTTCCAAACATGTGGAGGTAAAAGAAGGATGAGTTGATTTGAAATGGACTATTATTATTTTATGATTTCCATAGGGACCGGTGTCTATCTCAGTCAATGGAGTTGCCCTTGGAAGAAGTGGCCAGGAGGCTTCATCATTCTTATCCCAACAGCAGCAACTTACCTTTGGGGACGTCATAACAATATCATTGCTGACTGGAGTTGGCCAGGACAAAGTAAGGTATTCCTGTGACTTTGTGTTTAAGGTAGGCTGTTCTACATATTTGCTTTCAATGGATTGGAGGGTATTTCAATGAATGTGGTCTTAATTATCCAGGCCCCCCTATGCTCGACAACCAGGAGCGAGCCCCACGATAATGCCATTATCCCTGATGCGAGTAGTGTGCTGAATAATCCTTTGGTAATTTCCATTTCAGTGATTTCTTTCAAAACTCAAAGTTAATCATTTCTAAATTAAACAGATTGCACAAAGGATTCTAGCCCTCCTTCCCCCCAATAGTAAGAGTCTACAAAACCTCCGCCTTCTTTCCCAAGTTTGGAATACCGAGTGTCTCAAAGTCCTTCGCAGTCTTGTGGACGTGACAATCTTCCACTTTGGGTGGAACGATGGTCCTGACGATCTTATGCAAGTCACCAATTACGCCTCCTCCCAACTCAACGAGCTTAAATTCCCATCGTGGGATATCCATCTACCAAACCGGGAGAGGCCTGAGTTCGATGTTGAATGATTGACGAAGATGAGGGATGATAAGATTTGTGACGACTTTGCCTGGCTCCTTGAAGATTATACCCATAATGTGACTACCCTTCACTTCTGGGGTCAATTGGAAGCGTCCAACTTGAAGATATTTGAAATCGTCCTGTCTGGTCTGAAAGAGTGTTTGACAACTTTGGTAGTGAAGATGGACCTTAGCTGTCGCCCCCCTCGTCCACATCTGGATGAACTTACGGCCCTCAAGACTCTGTCTTTTGGATTGGAGGACAGGAAGGAACACGTCAAGTCAGACATTATGTCCTTTATCCAAGGTTTCCTTCCAGCAGTCCACAAGATTCAAACCCTCTCCTTCACCAATTCCCAGTTGAGGTGTGGAGTGTCTGACGTATCCTTTGCCCGAGTTGTTTTGGAGGAGATTGTGCAACTCCAGACGAATGACCTTCAAAAATTCAGATACTTGAACAAAATTATCTGTTCGATTGATGACCCCACTCAATCTGAACTACAATCCATGGCTTCCCTTCGAGAAGGGAGTCTCAAAGCCCTTGAACTCGGAAACGTCCTACCATTGACTTTTGACGATGCACTTCGTTCCGTCCTCAACCGACACGCAGGCTCTTTAGAAGACCTTACCATACACTTCTACATCCCAAGACTTGGGAACCGCGCCGTCCTCGTCCCATTCCCTTCTATGCTGGCCAATCTCAAGAGTCTCTCCCTCTTCTTCCGCTTATATCCAGGTGGTCCTTGGGTGTTCCCTCAAATATTAAATGGCGAAGAAGAACAAAGAGATGGTCATGACGGGATGGTCAGAGCCAGAAGAAGGGTTGACATCGCAAAGCATTTCCCTTCCCTTGAGAGCCTTACGATTGGCCCGGTCGACGAGGCCACGCTCTGTGGGGTTGTGAATCCTGGGACGGCTACTAATACGGATTGGAAAATCTTCATTACCATAATGCGTGCATTTCTGTATCCTCCGGCTGACGAAAATGGACGCATCCCTCCCGTTCGAAGCCTAAGGACCCTAAATATTCCATTTTCCTTGGACGGAAGATACCACTACCGCGTCCTGGATGATCTGGAAGTCGTATTTCCAAATGTCCAGTTCCCTCCGGAATTGGCAGTAGCAAGGCAACTCCCACGCTGGGATGCAGTGGATGATGAAGAGGTCGCAAATACGGATCCCAGCTCAAGCGATGATGATAATGATGAGTCCTCTTAGAAATTATTTAATGGACAAGTAGATTTTTAGTATTGTGGTGTCGGTGTGACGTAGAGCGAAGTTTTTAATTGTGCACGTTAAGAAATGGAAATAAAGAATGCTGAAAAGAAGGATTTTACCAGAGATAGTATCAACACTTAGTTAAAGAGTCGTCTCATTTCGTCAGAGGGATAAATTTTTAAGCTGACCCCTCAACTGACCCTCACCTGCCTCACCTTCATGACGTCATGAAGGCAGATAGGAGCATTAATGCCAATGCTGAAAGCGAGCAATCAATATTAAAGTCCCTTTGTCTCTCTCAATAGTCAACGGATTTTCATGTAAGAGGCGTCATTGAACTCCAATGGTCGTAAGCTTTCCAAAGATATGTAAAAGGTCAAATTTGGAGACACTTAAGGGTCTATTTCCCAAGGGAATATGAATTTCATAGTTTATAGAAGCAGTGGGATCTGCCGTGATGACGTAGTCAAACTTCACCTGTGCACCCGATTCACCCCACAAATCATCATCATTTTTCACCTGTATGACAAATGAGACGACTCTCTACATGTTTATACTATCTCTGTGCCATCTATCGAAAACGCGGATACAGTCAAATATAAATTACTGAAAAAATCATAATGATTTAACCAAAGTCAATTATCATAAATTGAAATGGAATTTTCTTTAGGTTTGGTGCTAAACACGTAATTTTAGACTGTCCAGTCCTCGTGGTTAAGGAAGTAATTACACAACATGTCCAAGGGGTTCTTTTAGGACTGAGGACGTTCCACTACCTTATCCCCGGCTTGGTAAGAAAGAAGAACTCTCTGTTTTTTTCATATATAAAGAAGTTAGCTCCATTTTATCCTCCATATACTTTCACATTCTCCAACAAGACCATGGAGGAACCTTGGGAGCGTGACATAGTCGAGTATGGGGCAGTAAATATAACAGGATTTCGAATGGTGGATTCAGGACGTCAAAGCGTTCGTGAGTTTTTATCTAAATGGAGTGCCCTCGACGCGACTAATTTTCCTTCTGCCCAAAACTCCTCTATCTCCGTGAGTTAAAAATAAATGCATTCTCCGTCTTTCTTCTCTTTTCTCTAAACGGTTCTTATTCTTATTCAAATTCAAGTACCTAAGTAGTTTCATACGCACACGCTGAGTTGAGTGGTCAACTGGGAGAAAACGTACGTAGAAGAAAACCTACTTTTATCTCATCCAGGGAAAGTAGGGAGTAGAAAAGGGGTTGGCAAAAATGTTGCCTGTAGTTCTTTACTTTCTCTGCGGTTTCCTCGGCTTTGTCTGTCTTTTCTTAAGAAGATATGAGATTTAGCAACAAAATTTATTTGTTATTCTCAACTGCAACAAACTCTCTCCTCTCTTAAATATTTTAACCCATCCAACCCAACACAAAATGTAGCTTTACGATCGAGTGTGTGGAGAAAGTATGCAGCTCTATGTCAAACATTTTAGCTGTACAATTGAGTGCAGCTTTCTTACGTTACTTGTGGGGGAATCTAAAACACTGACTAACAATGGAACCTTTCTCTGTGATGACTGGCAAACCTGAGAATATATACAGGCATGAAAATGGTTCACAAAGAGATTTCTTTGTTAGTCTCCTAACGCTACAAATGTTGCCTTTGTCACACATTACATTTAGGTAACTTCTTTCGAGTAATGTCGGCATGCAAAGAAGAAAAGAAAGAGAGAAGAATATTGTTGCATGCATATTATGCAACCAGCGAACCATTTCAGAGAAGAGAGAAAGTAGATTTAGCTTAAGTAACTTAACTCAACTTAACCAAGCACCATAACATAACATGACTCCTTTTTGAGACCAGCAGCAGCAGTGTCGTCTGGTCTAATTAGCATGCATAGTCGTTTGCTTTCTCTTTTAGCTACTTCACTACACTTCTCCCTCTTCTGACTTTCACCCTAGCACATAGCGTTGACTTAACTGTGCGTATCTAATCCAAATCTGGCTTGCGATAGGACATGATATTGAATCAAATTGGACCATCAAGAGAACTATTAATGGGACGCAGGACCTGAGTTATGCTCGCTTTCTCCATAAAATAAAACCAAGAGAGACACAATCGCTTCTTCTTTCCTCCTCCTGCACGAGAGAAAGTTAAAGTTCCTGATTCTCAACTCCCTTCTCTTGTCTTTTCTTAGAAAGTCAAGGCTCACAGTTTTATTTTTTATATCTCCAATTCCTTCTCTCTGAATTACTTTCGACACTGTCTCATAATGCTTGATATCAACGATGTCAAACATAATTTTTATTTTTCTTATTCGAACTAAAATTGATGACCGTTTTGTGGTCCTATGATTAAGCATTGTTTGTAAAAGTAATCGTAAAAAACAAAAGTTCGTCTACTTTTTTTTTTACCACGAATCCAAAAGCTAACATATTATTCACACGAACGTCCACAGTAGTAGGAACTAGACAGCATTATATTTTATGAGGCGCATACCTTCCGTCACTATTCGACAACAGATGAGGAATTGGTAGTATTTTTTTATATCTTAATAAAATATAAACTCAACTTAACAGCCTACTTTCACCCTCGTTTTATACAGATTATAACCAGACTATAAGTTATGGATCCTTTTTCTTTTCCCATCAAAACAAAAATGCCGTTTAAGTACCCTTCTATACACACGACGATTGCTTAAGCTTTCTACAACCGTAGGTAGTCTGGAATTTACAACTTTATTATTACTTTTTTACAGCATGTTCAGTTACAAGCTACACAAAAACTCTTCAACCCTCCATTCATTTATTTAATGGGCATAAAAATAATATAAAATTTCACTCGCTAAGAAATCGGCTAAATTCTAAACTTTGTTTTTACTGTCCTTTCCACAATTCGAATAATTAGTTAAATTCAGAAGGGCTTGGAAACAAAATTTTTCACGGAAAAGTCGCATCATTAACTAAAGCTCGAGGCTCCTTTTGAATTTAAATGAGGGAGTCTGACACTTGACTTGGTGCAAAAGATAGTTTGTTATGTGTGTTTATTATGTATGTAAAACGGTGCTCCGTCCCTACTAAGCTAAGTTTGGGATGCATGCAGTGAAAGCAAAGTGAAAGAAAGGCAAATGAGTGTGAATAATGTGCAGATGTGCGGAAGTTAATCCATCTACTTTCTCTCTTTTCTTACTTCCTTCCTACCCAAACTCATCACTCTGGTTCAGTTCATTTCACTTGATTGATTCCTTCTGCTCAAATCAAATCACCACAAAAAACCTTTATTTTTTTTTTATAAGTGAAGACTAAGGCTACTTTTACTTTTCTAAGGACCTAAAAGGTCATTAAACCAGAAAAAATTGAACACATTCATCAGTATTAGTCGGCATAATCTTAAATTACACACGGTGAAATCAAAGGTGAAAGTTTGCTGGACTGGAAGACAGCGATAGAAAGACACACATGTTTCAACCGCACGAATGCATCCACTAATGACTTTTAATTTATCCACTTTATATAGAAACTTGCATGACTTTATTTCTTTTCTTCACAGTCCGAAGGAGCTTTGGTAATTGACGCCGTATCCGTACTCCACGACGCTTTCTCCCGCCTATCCAAAAAGTCATCGCTTCAAAAGCTGAACTCCAGCCGTGGAAGTGGGGGGAATTGTGGTGCGATCTTCAGCGGTGGTGCCGGAAGCGGAAGTGGAAGCGTGGCTCAATCAGAACAGGGAGAGAAGATTGCCAAATATATTCGTACGGTAAGAACAGAAAAATATTAAAAGTCGTGATTATTAGTTAAACTTTCTCTCGCATTGGTTTGTTAGGTGGCAAATTTGTTTTGCCACCTAAGAAGTAGTATCTAGGACCCAGATGAGAAAGAAAGCAAATAAGGATTTTTTCCTTTAAAATGTTGTACTTACTTCATCCACGGATTAAGACTTAAGTCTTATTTAGTTTCGTTAACTTAACCCACCAACGAACAAATTGGCAATTTCCCTTCTTAACCAGAACGAAGCACAACAACAAGACCATTTCCCTTAACTCTGAAATGAAATCGAACTGCTTTCTTCCTCAAGTAAGGAAAAAATAAAGAGAAAGTCCTGTAATCCTGTACGTTGTAGTTGAAAGAATGAATGAATATGTCAGGGCATTCAATTCAATGGCATAATATTCCACTTTCTGGCTTCACTTCCTCCAGCCTTTTTCTCCCCACTTGTGTGTATGTGCTTTTGTTTCTTTAAAATTCGAAGAAAGAGAGAGGAAGAAGCAGGAAGTTGGGTCAGGCACCACGACATGAGATGAAATGAGATGAGAGCAGAGGTTGTTTTGTTTTATTTTTATGCTCAGCATTATTTGACACACGGGGCCTACAACTCTCATTTCAGGATTACGGAAAATGCTCTTTCCCCTCGCCTTTTCTTTCCTTCTCGTCCAGCCTTCTTTTTTACGTTGTTCCTGGATATCACATTACATTACCTCGGGCAACAGGGTGCACTTTCACTCCCACTCTCAAAAGTTAAACTTCCAAGTCCTTCGCTTCTGTTATCTAAATGTAGTTGGTACACTATATCATTTCATTGGCGTATTTCTGGCATCCACATCATCACATTATTTATGGCAATCAGAGCTAAGCTAAATCTAATCTGTAAAGCAAAGTGAAAGCGGAGAGACGAGAGTCGATCGCGTGGTTAGGTTTGGAATGAGAATTGTTTTGTTATTTCATTATTAAATTTTTCCCGTGAATTTAATTACTATATGTTCATTTGCTCACCCTTCCTCGTCCACCCGGAAGGGGGTAAGTATCTGCGTGTAGAGAAGGAGACCACAAAATCGTAATAAACGCCAGTTCGTAGAGCCATACGTCATAATTTAATTTACACTGGGATTACTACTGTGACTTGGCTTGGCAACACAAACACCAACTAACCGGCTAATCTTAAATTGTCCAACTTTCACCAAACAAAGCACTTTCTCTCTCTCCATCGGTCAGTTTTCGCTCTTGGCTTAGGGTAGGGGTAGATCCCAGGAACACAGATAAGGCATGCCTGGTGGACATCTCAAAGATGATCTTTTGCCCCAACTTTTGGTCAATTTTTTCCGTTCTGATTAAGTTTGTATATACTCGTATATTTATACCATCCACGTGTCACGCAACTTTGTCTTTGTTTGTCATGGTTTAAGTAAGTAAGCACGCGGACATGGAGGTCTGGTTAATGAAACATAAATGTGTGCAGTAGCTATGACCAGCCAGACATTTCAATCCGTGTCCAACTGCCCGAGGAGGATTTGAGGAGCTATAAATTAAACGTCGTTGTTGCTTCCAACCCAAGCCACGCCAAGTCTAGTCACACAAAACCCCCGCTGAGCTGTACGCAACCTCTAAATGAAGTCCAGTCGGCAAAAGGATTATACAGTATTCTCCCCAGTTTCTCTCCCTACATATTGTCTTGATCATGTAAGATAGGATGGTGACCCTCAGGGCGGGGGGTAAATCGTGACCATATACACACATTTCTTCATAATAAGCAATAAGAAAATATCGCACAGGATAGGATCAAAACCAATCTAATCCGTATGCCTTTCCCCTTACTTTCCCCACGCTCAACTGCAACACGCATTCGGTCGTTATGGGAAAATGCCTCAGAAATACTGAACTCAGTTTTACCCATAATGATTTCCCAGACAACTTTATAATTACAGACCAAAATGGAAGGACTCACAGGAAACATTCAATTCTCAGAGGAAGGGCGTCGGCACAACTTTACCATCGACGTTATGGAAATGACAATTCATAGCATTAAAACCAAGGTTCGTGACAATGTCGCATAACGCTTCAACTCATCAAATAAAATTAATTCTAGATTGCTGAATGGAGCGACGTCCATGGTCTTACCACCATCCCCCCGAAGTACACCCGACCCCCTCGCGTCTCTGCCTTCAAGCAGAACCTGACTTACGTCGTGTCCTCCATTATTGAAGAGCCCTACCTCTTCCTTTCTGACCCACATTTGCGTGGGAACGACAGGTTCTCCGGCTACTGCAAGGACCTAGCGGACAAGTTGGCACATACCATCGGGATTGAGTATGAGCTTCGAATAGTCAAAGACGGTAAATATGGGAATGAAAACGCGGAAGGCGAGTGGGACGGAATGGTGGGAGGTGAGAGAACAGGGATAAAGAATTAATTTAATTTACATTTACTTCTCTAACAACATAGAGCTTGTCCGGAGGGAAGCCGACATCGTCATTGCTCCCTTGACAATTACGTCGGAGAGGGAGCACGCCATCGACTTTTCCAAGCCGTATTTGTCCCTTGGAATCTGTAAGTTTCTCATTCATCCTATCCTATTGCTTTTTTCTCTATACTCTTCACTTTTCTCTAGCAATCATGGTCTACCGCCCGAAGAAGGTCCTTCCCTCCGTCTTTTCCTTCATGAGCCCCCTTTCGAATGAAATCTGGCTTTGCGTCCTTTTCGCTTTCGTCGGGGTTTCCATCGTCCTATACCTCGTCTCCCGGTTTAACCCCTACGAGTGGAAGAATCTCCCTGAGAGTGGGAGTGCCACTACTGGCAGCAGAAGAAGCAGCATTGGCGGGGGACCAGTTCAAAATAACGCGTCCATCTCCAACGATCCGATGTGGTTCACACTCGCCGCGCTGCTCCAACAAGGAGCTGACACGTCCCCGCGATCCACGGCTGGGCGAATCGTGGGGGCAGTCTGGTGGTTCTTCACTTTGATTCTTATCTCCTCCTACACGGCCAATTTCGCAGCAGTGAGGACTGTGACCAGGATGGTTACTCCGATACGGTCTGCGGAAGATTTGGCAGGACAGACAGACGTGGAGTACGGGACATTGGATAAGGGGTCGACTTGGAACTTTTTCAGAGTAAAATAAAATCTACCATAAGACAAATCTACTTGGTGTCTTTTTTCCAGAGGTCAGAAATGCCTGTTTACGCCAAAATGTGGGAGTTCATGAACGCCAGACCCCATGTTTTTGTCCGCACGTATGACGAAGGGATCCAAAGAGTTCGGGATAAGACAGGTTAGTTTGTGGAAGTGGGTTAAAACCAAATGAATCGACGCTTAACTATAGGGAAGTACGCCCTGCTCGTCGAATCCCCGAAGAACGAGTACACTAATCAAAGAATGCCCTGCAACACCATGCGGGTTGGGAGGAACCTGGACGCCAAAGGATTTGGCATAGCGACACCAATCGGGTCACCATTGAAGCAGCAGATTAACCTTGCAGTTCTCAGTTTGAAGGAAAACGGGGCCCTTATGCGCCTACAATCAAAGTAGGCACATTGACATATTTGACCCATTGTGTAATGCATCCTCAATTGCTTAGGTGGTGGGCGGATCGGTCCGAGTGTACCTCAACAGAAGAGAAGGAAGAGTCTGCCCACTCAGACGATGAACTTTCTTTGCAGAATTTGGCAGGGATATTTTACATACTCCTTGCAGGACTTGGCATCGCCCTCCTCATGGCCTTACTCGACTTTTGCTGGACGAGCCGAATTGAGGCCAGAAAAAGAAATGTACACCACAGCCACTCTAAAAAATAAACTAATCAAACAAGTAAGTATTTTATCCCTAGATTCCATTCACACAAGCCATGCTCTGTCACCCAAGAGGCAGTCGTGTCAATGTATTGGAAGACGCTAACTCTAAACCACAGGAAAATGAGGAATTTGTTACACAATCATCCGTCATTGGATTTGGACCTGGACCCGGGAGACATTCCTCGGATTTTGACCACTTCTGTCATCATCACTGTCATTCTGAGCCACAGCCACATCCCCACTTTTGCCAAAGACATGAACATCAAAATCTGTGATTTCATAATTCTTTAAATTACTGTAAGGCTTACAGTTTTATACACTTCACAAAGTGCCTCTTATCTTCACCAAAATCTTAAAGTTTAACGCACTGCCGTTTGAGCGTCTTTATTCTCTAGTCATTTCATTTTCCGTCTAACTTGATTAATTAGTCTACGAAAAACGTATATATAAAATCTATGCTGTGCTACCAACATCGTTCATCTCTTAAGTAAACCACTAATTGTAAGTTTTGATTTGGCCACGGGGTAAACACTTAAGCAGATTGGATCAAGTCATGTCACCAATAATAATAATAGTGCAAAATTTGAGATTGTCGTCAGGAGTTCTATCTATTTAGTCACTCCCTCATTAAATTTTATACGTCCTGTCCTAACTGAAAAAGAAAACTGACTTCAAGACATTTTTAAGGTCGAAGGAGCCTTTGTGAGGGACATCTTTCAGAATGGCGTTGAGATGACGCTTTGAGTTATCGACGGCAGAGTCACTCGACGACAGTTCCCTGAAATCAGATGACTTTAGTTTTCTTAAATTATTCATATATTATTTAAAACTATTATTAAAGCTTTACTCTCACCTCTCTCTGTATGAATACTTCTCAACCAAAAAGCGAGACAGATCTTCCAAAATAGGTTGAGAATGAAGCGTCACAAATTGCTCTCGACAAACCTGGACAAATTCAATCAAATCATATGTGAAAATAACAAGACATATCGCCGAAGTTCTATGTTACATTCGAACCTTCATTCAGGTTCAAAAAACCTACCGAATTCATTATCTCCACTGTGGCAGGATGGGTCCAGAAGCAGTCATGCACGGACACATACGTTATCCCCTTTCGTTCGCAGTGTAGAGAGGTGAGCATCATGTGACTCGAGTCCAATGAATGTATGAAGTTGGGTGGAAATGCGTTCTTCTGTTTCATTACGTTTGGTCGTCTGAAAAAAGAAAATAGGAAACGGAGGTTAATTTTGGAATATATTAAAATAATCGTGACAATGAGCAGAACAGCGTACTCGTAGAGATCATAGACATGGTTATCAGTCACTCGGAGGTCAGAGCTGCTCCCACCTTGCTTTTCTTTGGACGGACGATAGTACGGTTGAACAACTGGAAGCCCAAGTGGCGTTACCCACTCTACGTTCTGCCCGCAGATTTGTGATATCTGTCGTGCGCACTCCGTAAACCAGTCCTTTACACAAAAAGAACGTAGGTCAAAAAGGGTAAAAGTTACGTTGGTCAAAATACTTACCTGAATCAGTTTAGTGGATGTGAACATTTCTTGAATACTGTCAAATGTCCTACCAACTAAGTAGATGGAACCTGGCCAGATAAACTCTTTCGGAAAATCTGGTATGTCTAAGGAGGGAAGAACCATATGTAATAAAAGCCTTGCAGAGGAAATCTTATACCAAACCTTTCAATTGTTTCGCAATTTGGAGCCTAGCCCCATACCGAGTGACTCCGTACACCGTCGTCATCACCGTCTGCTTAATCACTTTACGCTTGATGAAACCATCCAGAACTTGAGCCACCTTCATCCCATTCTCAGCATCTTGTGCCCTTAATTTCTCAACCAGTTTAGCCACTTCGGTGTACACGTCTTGTGGATTTTCCATAGGAGCCAAGTTGACGCTCACAGCTCCTGCTTCATCCCTTCCCAAGGCAGCATAGTGCTGAAGTCCGTTGCAAGACCCGTCCTGATGAATGGGAAAGTGTGAAACATATGACGCAGGGTCTTCGCTCCTGATGGCGTTTGTAATCTCTATACAGCATGCCAACGTTTGCCACGGCTCTTCAGACTCTGCCCACCACTTCTTGCCCTGCACAAAAAAGATTTAAGAAAGGATTAAATACGCAAAAAACATTGTAAATGAAACATACAGTTAGTGGGTAGTCCGCCGAATCGAATATGTCTTCAAGAACGGAATCAACGAACGAAAGTCTGTCTTCTATTGAATCTCTCTTCTTCAGTCCAGTTAGGTTGACGAGATGAAGCTGTTTAAAAATAGCCATTGATTGCAAGGCATCATAAAACTGGCAAGGAATACTGAACACTGACTCACTTTAAGCCACTTCAGTCCATTCTTCCCCAAAGGTTTCCCTTGTGCAAAAAACAAAATAGCACGTGCAACATCGGCGCCCAAGTGATTCAAATGAGGAGGACAAGGGTACACGCGGCCACGGAAGTCCATATTGTGAGGAAACCAGAAAACGTCGTTTCGAAACTGGAAGTTAGCAAACAATTATTGTTAATGTGATTTGGATTTATACTATGATATTTCCGTTTATTCTTTCTTGCATGGTTTGCGAGGGAGAGACGATACAGGGCATCACACCAAAGAGAATACATTTCTCCTTTCCGTCTCTTCAGAGCTGCTCTTTCCTTGTGCACTTTATACTTTTCTTGTCGACTCATCGAAGGCTCAATTGAGGGTGGAGGAGGACATTCGCTAGGAGGAGGAGGGATACTAAGATCCTCATCCCCTTTCTTATTGAATACTTCTATCACAATGTCTAGCATCTGAAGTAGAAAACATTGGCATTAATTACATTTCATTTTACTCGGTTTCTGAGTTATCACCTTTTGATTTATTATCCACGGCACGGTCCCCAACTGATTCAGGGAGTCAAGGGCAGGGTACAGGTCAGGAGAGTGGGAGCCCTCAAGCCTCAACTTCTGCTGATGCGCTTGATGAGGCAACCTAATAATTTTTGCCGGTGATAAGAGGTAACCACCCGTTCGAATGGACGCCCACGGCAGAGGGGGCGACAGCATTGGGAGGACAGTAGCGTCAAAAGTGAGTTCGTCTCGAGAGGCGGCTTGAAGGAGTTTGACCAGTGTTGGATGTGGCTTTACTTCTTCCTTCAGTTGCATGCTCTGCATTCTAAAAATGCTGTAGAACGCTGGCACCAATTGTCTATGGAAGAATATTTGTAATATAATTCATACACCCAAAGTCTTATCGTAACTTAACTCACTCAGTTTGTGAATTAATCTTCATGGCGTTCACGTTGACTTTTATATCGCGCATTATGATACCGTATAGGAAACGTCCGATGCTACTGAGCACACTCGTTGGCCACGTTTTCTCCGCAATATCCTACAACAGTAAATAAAACATTCATTAATATTCCTCCATTGTTCAACGGTAGGATCCAGAAAACTAAACTGACCACATGAGGACCCGTTACGTCGGGATGAAACAACAACTGCTGCCACCGTTGCCTGCTGTTAGTGGCCGTTACACCATAGTCATTTAAGTCTGACTGGGGGTCCAGGTACCACTTGAGATAGTCCGAATATAGCTCCTGGACCTTGGGAAGAATTCCTTTCTCCTTCTTGTGGAGGACTTGGTATCTTGCCAGTACTGCAGCGCCTAACTCTCGGTGTAGTTGTGATACTCCAGGGCTGTATGTCTCCGATCCCTCGGCCAGCTTTCTAATTTCCTATTTTTTTACATAAGATAAAAGATGTTGTGTCCAAATACGAGACCTGTTATGACTATTACTTGGATAACAATTCGAACATAATCTTCCTTCGGCAAAACTTGTAAGAAGGGTAACAGCGATATGGTGCGTTGTGACCGATGCTTTCCTTGGTTTAACAATGTCGTGATATTCCTTTCCAATGCGTCTTCAATGGCCACAGCCCAACTCTTCTCCGTGTTTGCAGCAACCTCCCTCTACAAACAAGGACATCATTAAAATCAAACTGTTGGAAAAGTAATAAACTGTTGGAAAAGTTCTTACAAAGTAGTCGATATTGTTCATGCCGTCCTTGTTCTCAATGGATTTAACCACGACTGAGCCTTTTATTTCTGCTATGAACTGCTTTTCCGCCTGCTCTTGAAGTTTTTCCAGTGTGATGAGACCTCTTCCCTCAGAAATGACCTAAAGGACAAAAATAACTTTTGGTTTGGATAACAGCAAAATGTGTTGTACACTTACCTGATAACCAGAAGGCACTTGATTCATTTCTGTCAGCAGGGGACACACATAGCCTAAAAAAGGTTGTGTGATGAGAGGTCGAAATGAGGGTTGGACCCTACGAATCGTGTCTGTCACCACTTCACGTTGGTCGTTTTCAAAAATTACTTTATTGAAAAGGTCTTGAATGTGGAGACCCTAAAAGATTGAAATATAAATAAGGATCAACAGTTGCCCTAATGTTTAGAAACGTAATTTAACTTACATCATCTTCCAGCTGCTTCAAAACCAATCTGATCCGATGAGAATTGTTCTTACTTTTGGCATTTCTTCCCAGGCACTCCAAAAGATGCATGTAGGATTGAGGGGAAGGCTTCAATCCCTCCTCCCCAATCATGCGAAAGATTTCTCGTACCCTTAATATGTTCCCCGTCGACGCATATCCACTCATAAGCCCATTGTAAGCCTCGACATCTGACACTCGGGGAAACTGCTGAGAGGACGACGACTTGTACCTGTTTCTGTAGTAGTTGAGTGTGTGAAGGCCACGACTTAGTTCTTGGGTGAAGACGCACATGTCCAGGTACGCAAGGAGACTAGATTCCAAGATTTGAGAAAAAAACATTCCATATGAATCTCGTGCTTACCCCCATTCACGTCCATGTAAGGGAGGGTCTGCCTTACCTCTTATTCATGCTGACTTCTTTCCCCAACGCCTGCATCTCGTCGAATCGCACCTTCGCCGCTTCCTCACGCTGATCTTTTGTCAAAGTTTTTTTTGCTGCCTTTTTCCAGTGCTGTGGAGACACTGTTGAGGATAATGGCAATGGTGGGGCCATTGGTTTCTTCTTGTCTTTGCTCTTTTTCGGTCCGGAGGTAGTTGGAGGAACTTTAGATTTTAGATTATGCAAAGCATATAAAGCAGTGACCTTATGACAAGAACCATAAAATCAGAATACCTATCTCAGTTTGGCTTCCATAGCCGTGCGGCGGCAGTGGCAACATTGGTGGCAATGATGATGATGGTAGACGCGATACATCCAAGTCCATGTCATGCACTCCTAGTTCATCGATAAGGTCTCTCTCACTCGGCAGATGGTAACTTGGAGTAGAAGACATCACAATGGTCTCGATGGCCTCGCCCTCCTCTTCAAAGACTTCGTATTCTTGACTAGAAGACGTTTTACAAAGGACTCTGATGCCTCTCAGACTGGAAACAGGGATAGAAGAAAATATCCAAATAAATACTCGACTCTTTTAATGTACATGTCACGTTTAGACAAACCTATGGAAATTCCCACCACCACCAACCCTTCCAAGTCCTCGACTAACTGCTGCTACCCCTTCATTCCTACTGCTACCATGTCGAAGGAAGGTCCTTACCAAGGGGAGGGGCCTGGAAGAGGAGGAGTACCACTTTCGACAACTCACACATCGCCACCTCAAGTTCGGAATTAAGCCTACAAACAAATCACAAAGAAAGAAATGTCACAAACTAGGGTCAACTCCCTTTCAATCAGTGACGACCCAATGGAATGAATAGAAGCATTACCCATTGACGATGACGAGAGCTTGTTCGCCAACAAAGTTGCCGATCCCGCCGCCATGGTCTTATCTTGGGTAAAATTGATCTCGATTTATCCCAGGGGGTGCAGAACGATCATCCTATACTACAAGGTCGACCCTCCTCCTCGTACACATTTCAGACAATCATCAATTAAATTATTACTATTTTTTCTCAGTCTTCTTTTTCTTGATAAAATCCCTTGTTTCTTTTTTTTTGTTTGGAACGGACTCGAGTTCTTCAAAACCCGCGCGGGACGTGGATGCAAGACTTGAGTGCAGGTTGACAGCTGACTTTCTTTCCACCGAAGGCTGCGCCCTTTTCAACTTCCTTTTCCTGTCAATTGGCCAAGAAACAAAAAAGACCAGATTGACACACCCTCTCCATCGTCATCGTCCCTTGAAGCAAAATAAGGAGCGAAGGACTTTTGTTTTGAGACCTTGTTTTGTCTGGAAGGAAGGGTGGGGAGAAGAAGGGTCCAGCCTGGTTTGGGAGTGTATTGTTAATTTAAAAAAAAAATTGTTTTGAAATTGAAACTCCAGTAACAATATCCTGCAAATATCCGAATTGACCCGACCCACGATAAACCAAAGACACACACAATTTATTAATAATGGCGACGACCTCTGCAATTTCAAAATTGACAATTGGTGGTAAGAATTTTTATTTTTACAAAAAAAGCATGCCCTGGTCCTGTTCTCAATGTTTTTTTTATTAAACTTTTCCCGAAGGGATGATTCCTACTCTTCGCATGGGCCTGAATCGAACCTGCTACACTGCCAGCAGACCCAATTTAAAACTCACCAAGCAAACTAAGGTCATATGTCAAGGGTTCACTGGGAAGCAAGGAACCTTCCACAGGTAATACTGTAAATAATGTGGTTTGGAGTAGGTCATGACTTTTATCTTGGTGGTATTTTATTGACAGCAAACAAGCGATCGAATATGGCACCAACATGGTTGGAGGAGTTTCACCAGGCAAAGGCGGCAAAGAACATTTAGGACTCCCCGTATTTAATTCTGTTAAAGAAGTGGGTGCTCCTTACATTTTCAATTACCTTTTGACCTTTAGGACCACGTGGTGACCTAGGGTATGGTTTATTACATTTTTACATGTGTAAATTTTGTAGGCTAAGGCAGCGACAGATGCGGATGCTACAGTCATCTACGTGCCACCACCAGGGGCTGCTGCTGCCATCCTGGAAGCCATTGACGCAGAAATCCCTCTCATCGTTGCAATCACGGAGGGCATCCCCCAGCATGACATGGTCAAAGTTAAGCACAGGCTCACCCGACAGGGCAAGTCGAGGCTAATTGGTCCTAATTGTCCGGGAATCATTGCACCTGGTCAGGTCAGAAAGAATTAGAATTAGAAATCTATGATCCATCTTGTAAATATCAATTCAATTCACTTTGGTTTTGTTGAACTTTGTTGAATTTTTTTGAACAGTGCAAAATTGGAATTATGCCAGGACACATTCATCAGAAGGGGATTATAGGAATAGTATCCAGGTCAGGCACTCTAACCTATGAAGCTGTTCACCAAACTACTCAAGTAAGCCAAGACGATATTGAATAATGACTGATGATTGGCTCCTGTGGACTCATTCATTCATATTTCTTTCTATTTTTGAAGGTTGGGCTGGGCCAAACGCTGTGCGTTGGAATTGGCGGAGATCCCTTCAACGGAACTAACTTTATAGATTGTCTAGAAGTTTTTCTGAACGATCCAGAGACGAAAGGCATCATCCTCATTGGGGAAATCGGGGGTAGTGCTGAGGAGGAGGCGGCGGACTACTTGATTCAGCACAACTCTGTATGGTATTTATTTGATTATTAGGAAACAGACTTCTGACCTTTTCAATAATGAATACAGGGCCCCAAGGCCAAACCGGTCGTTTCTTTCATCGCCGGCTTAACGGCACCTCCCGGAAGAAGGATGGGCCATGCCGGAGCTATCATTTCAGGCGGTCGTGGTGGTGCTGGAGACAAGATCAAAGCCTTGGAAGCTGTGAGTTTTTTAGTTTCAACCATTCATGCAAGATTTCTCATTGATTAATATATTAGGCGAATGTCATCGTCACCAAGAGTCCAGCCCAGATGGGAAACGTGCTTTTGCAGGAAATGCGGAGTCGAAAAATTGCCTAGAGAAAATATGTAGATTAATTCATGTTACTTAAGTCTAAGGATAAACCCATCCGTAACTCATGGTCATGGTCTCTCGGTCTCTGCTTGCCCGAGTTTAAAAATTTGTAGACACCTTGTAGAATTGTATCTAGAGGATGTGCGAAATATCAATAATAAAGCCATAACTTAATTTGTCAAATGGAACAAACTGAAATTTGTTTGAACTTTTTTCAATTCGGTCACTCAATGATTGAGTGACCGAATTGAAAAAAGTCCAAACAAAAGTTGTAGCATTGAGCAAATAAAGTCGACGTAGGTATTTAGATTTTTCATTGTCCGGCTACAAGTGGAAAAAATTGGGAAAAAAGTGCCAGGTTGGGTTAACGTAACTTTTGATTGAGTGAACGAATTGAAAAAAAGTTCAAACAAAAGTTTTTGCATTTGGCAAAAATAAAGTCGACGTAGGTATTTAGATTTTTCATTGGATTGAGTCTCAATGCAATCGAAAAATCGATTGACCCATTTATGAATTTTTTGAAAATTATTCACCTTTTTTTAATAAAGGACCCCAATTATTAAAGGAGGGTCGACTTTGACCGAGCATATCTCCCACGGCCAAGAGAACCCCCCGAGATGAGCTTGGAAATGGGTAAAGCAGGTCCTCAGCTTGCGGCATGCAGAGTCTCCCGTGGGGGTTCTCTTGGCCATGCCCACCAGAGCCGATGACCCGAAGGGGTTTGTGACCTCTATTTCGACAAAAAAAAACGACAAAAAAGGAAGTTTTGGGGATCGTTGCCAATGGGTACATGGACAACCAAGACAGAAGAATCGAGGTGCCCATTGGAAAAATAGTAAACATTCAACCTCGCGTTGTAGTAAGTGCAGCACACCACATCAGAGACTGCTTCTGGGTGACCCCAAAACCCCACACTTGAGCCTAAAACGAGAATGTCCAACTTACCACGCAAGGGTCAACGTTGGACGTTCTCGCTTGTCGTGGCTTGGCTTGAGTGGATGTTCCACCGTGCCTCTTGCAAAGCGACGTTGGACTGGGCCTCCATCCCTCTTCCCGAGTGAAAGTCCGACCTCTCCTCCTAAGAGGGGATGTTGGACCACCCTTTGTCTCTCTCCCAAAGTGAGGTCCAACTCCGCCTCTTGCAGGGGAATGTTGGACTGAGCCTCCCTCCCTCTCCCCGAGTGAAAGTTCGACCTCAACTCCCTCTGCCCGAGTGAAGTTTGACCTTCCTCTCGCTTGAGTTTTGATGGACGTTGAACCTAGTGTCCTTCCTCCTCCCCGAGTGCCAATACGACTTTGACTTGTTGGGTGAACCCAAAGCAGTATCTGATATGGTGAATACAACAGAAAGAGCATTCGACCATCATCATGGAAAGCACAAGGACTCGAGCGTTTTGCTGTTTGAAGAAAGTGCTGAGCGATGAAGAGCCAGTCTGCTCACGGCGTTCTGACGGAAGGAAGAAGTTCCGAAAGATAGGAAATGGCATGTCCCGTTCCAGCTTAAACATCTACGTGGATATCAAGTACGATGAAGACGTCTCAACCTTTCCCGAATCTGACCTCATTTGCGACCGGTGTTACACGGAGGTAAGGAACCGAAGCGGTATGGTGCAGGGACAGAAGCGACGTCCAACAGCAGGCCCACCTCCAACACCTAGAAAGTTACGAAGGTCCACTCATGGACTGCCCCAAGAAGCCATGGCGGTCGAGGAGGACGACGTTCCACTGGAGGATTCTGCTTCTGAGGACATGGAGGTTGATGAAAATCAAGTTCCAGTTGAAGTCATCACCTCTGCGTCACCTTCGGAAACTGCTGACGGAGTTCTTCTCAAACCTGTGACACAGCAAGACTCGTACGAACCGAGTGATGGACCCACAACATCCCACTTCGGAGGATACGCTGCCCAGAACATTCTCTCAAATTTTGACATCATGAGGAGT
>JAQGCL010000158.1:0-20935 GCA_034699605.1 Isotomiella paraminor | reverse complement strand
GAATTAGGTGGTAGAGGACCAGTACACCAAATAATAACAAATTGCTTGACTCAATCTTGTTGATTGGAATGCTACACCATTTGGATAATTTGCGACAAATCATACATCAAAGAATGAAATTGTGCATTTTGGTGTATGAATCAGTGATGCGTGATCAAAAAGGTGACTCAAAACCTTTGGTTTTATTCGAATATTGCATTACACAAAATAGAAATTAAACGATAAAGCAATACAGGTAGCATGATTTGTGCATAATACGTTTTGCAACAGATGGCGGTAAAGGCATTTCGCCGCTTCGACAACAATGCAAGTGAGCAACAATTATGATGATACTTACGAAATTTGCAAAAAAACTATGCCAATCAGTAAGATTACACTATAATGCTAACTATATGCTGTTCTCGTCAGAGGTATGAATGTTTTGTGCCTGAATACCAATGACAAGCGGCAACTCTTAACCAGGTATGTCTAAAATCGACGGGGTAACGTTCACCCCTCCTGTTTTTCTTCTCCACAATAAATAGAGCTCGGTACAGAATTTCGGCGATCTGTGCGGGACAATAGCAGGCACGAATGAGTGGGATGATGCCAGTAAAAATGCTAATTTGCTATTGCATTTTGCTGACCCACCACCCGTTTACGTCCAGGATAATCAAAGAAACAACAAAGGCATTGTCAGCACATCCTAATCAAACTGGATTGCGAATATTATGTACAGATCGCCTATACATATTGACCCAACCAGGAAAATTGTTAACCTTCTTTACCTTCATGAGAAAAAATCGAGTACCGGTCATTGGTTAACCATCTCATTAATTTCAAGGTAAGAATGTTTTTAGTAATTTCAATGTTTAACACAACATCAAATCTGTTTATTTATTTCATCTATTCTATTTCAGATTGTTTCCGACAGGATCTTCTCGTCGGAAAGTTCTATGATTTAATTGTCTTAACACATATACGCCTAGCAGAATTGAAGAGCATTAAAAGTTTTGTTTCAACTTCAAATGCCAATGAATTACACTTCCTGAACCAGATCAATTTGGAAATCCACCGACTTGTAAATTGTAACCGTAGTGTTAACTAATAGTATGTATGCATTATATGTGAGTGAGTGTGTAAACCTAGCTCCGCATTAATCGTATTTGACGATTTGCATGTGCACGCAGACGTAAGAACACATACACACACACACACACCGGTGTTTTTGTTAAGTATAGTCTTCACAGACAGCACCCACATTTTTTTCATGTGAATTTTCATTTTCCTCAAAAACACAAAGCGAAAAGGCCTTTTGGATTCAGAAATTATCATAGTACCTTCCGCGACAGTTAGGCAATCCATCTTCTTGAGTAACTCTCTCTAACAACTCAAGTCTCCCGTCCACACCATCCACTCGATCAACGCATACAGGAGGCAGTGGACCTGTCCTCAGCAGAAGTGACAGCAGCGCATCAATCACGTTCAGTCAGTCATAGAGGAGTTGGATGAAGTAGGATTCCACCCCAGGAACAGACGAGACACTAGATTTGATCTTTACCTTTCTACATTACCCAGACAAAAACGATTTGTAATTGCGGGATTGGCAGGCCTTGCCTTATTTGTTTTATACGATTAAATTGGATGATTTAATAATTTGTTCATGGTGTTTGTCTTTTTCGTTGCTTCGTAAATAAGTATGAATGAGCATGTTATACAATGCATACTTTTAAGAAAACACCAACGTATAAACTTAACACATGGTATCCGAGGCCTACCTTGCTAGGGTTAGAGAAATTTACAATCCAAATTGTACTACTCCTCACACCTCTTACTTAACTACTGCAGAAAAAATGTTCTTGCCAGTCTGAAAAGGAAAAGGACTGATGAATATGATAAAAGTTACCGCATGCCAACCAAGCCTCTCCGTCGTCCTGCACATTTTCGTATTGCCCCATGGAATCCCCTTTGGTTGGTTTGTGTGGAGTTATTAAAAGTTGAGTAATTAGTTTAAGTTACATCCACAAACAGAAGATTTCAGACTGACTCCAACTAGAATTTACTTGATTTTGTCATGACTGATGACCCATTTTTTGTCACAAAGTTACGAATGAACCCACAACAAAGAGTCCCATTGTTAAATCCAACATTAATACAAATAATCAATTTGTTTTGTTTTCGACCTTTAGATAGAACATTGTGGGAATGAATGGTAGGATTTATAATTGTGTCGCCTCAACACCGTGTAATCCTTTACCATCAAGCACCAATAAATAGCGTACCTCTTTATAGTACCTACTTAAAGTTGAATAAATCCGAGTAATTGTTACCATCGCATTTCATGGGTAGTGTAATTCGTAAGTTCCCAAATGTATGGACATTTTAAATTTTAATAAATTTAAAATATTTTAATAAATGGAATTTTATTGCACGGGACTAGCTCGGTACAGAATTTCGGTCATCTGTGCTGGACAATAGCAGGCACGAATGAGTGGGATGATGCCAGTAAAAATGCTAATTTGCTATTCCATTTGGCGGACCCACCACTTGACTGGTTTACGTCCAGGATAATCAAAGAAACCACAAAGGCATTGTCAGCACATCCTAATCAAACTGAATTACTGGCCAAAACAGATTAAAATATTGTCAAGCATTCCTTGAAAGACTTCCTAGAAAGAAAGAAAGTATTGCAAAAGTAGGACCGTAATATGGTGAAACAAGCAATCACTTGCTTAACGGATTGAACAGTGGAATAGCAAGGGAAAAAAATATGTGTTGAAGCTGCGTGGGATTGGTTGCAGAAGGATTGACCATATCAACTGATGTGTCCGCCTTTAATTACACAGGTACGTTACATATGCGACATCCGTATTAGATTGTGTCTTAAATTTATTTTCAGTGTATAACTCTTGGGAGAGCAGGAAAAACCTCCAACTCATGTGGCCACCACAGCTTCAAGAAACTTGTGTCCATTTTAAAGCGTAAGCCATATAATTACATATATAACTCCACCTGGACAATTAAAACCGCATGAAACCACCGAAACTGCAAAACTGCAAAACTGCAAAGTGGGAATTTACTGCAAAATCACCATCAAATCCTTTACATTTTGTATATTGAATTGTATATTCCACAAGTATTTGAAAATAATATTAACTTATACTCTTCACTCTCTCACTCAACTTTTGTTAAGAAGCTTTATTAACACTGTCAAATCAGAGACGTTTTCTTGATGAAACCGGTTGTCGGATGGGGATGTTGCAATACACATTAGTGTGTGTCAGACTCAGTGTGAGTTGAACTTCATCCTTGAGCTTCAGAACAAGGGTAAGGAAATTAAAATGTGGCCAGACATTACATACAAGTAGTCATGGAGCCTCCGAAGACACCGACATACACTGAAGAAATCTCTCCTTCAATTGTTATACAGAACATCTGGATCAACAGAAGATGGGGACAGGGAGACAAATAGCTCAAAGACCACTTATAACTTACGCAGAATAAAACCATTGAAAGGCATATCCGGAGGATTTCATCATAACTGCAACAGGACCAACCTACAATAAACGACGTCAGACACACAAATCTTACAAAAAAAATGAATACATCGTTAACGTTAAAAAGGACTGTTCTCTAAAATTACAACGATACATTAGCCTAATTAAAAGTATTAATCAAATTGATGATTTACATTACAAGGGGCATCCGGTCTATTCTTCAACTGAAAAAAACGAGTTCGTGTTGCATATGGAAATGGAGTAATGGTCTTACCGCTTCAACCATTTGAGTAATCTTATTGACATGTAGTAGAAGGCTTTCCGACAATGTATAAATGTATCAATGTATTCCGATGGTATAATAAGTCCAAACATTTAATGTGTCCACATGTGTCCATGCAAGTTCTTGTAGCACTTAACTTGAAAAGTCTAAACTGCACATGGTGAGACCCAGCTTCCGGAACTACTGCGCATTCATCTCATTTTACGAGTAGCAATTCTCTGAGAAGCATCATGTCAAGTCGAGAGGATAAGTTAGAGGGGTATTTTACTCTAACCCCAAAGACGGATCAGTCGGAGCTTGCTTATATTGATAGGATAGTATATTATGTTAAGGGGAATTCTCAACGAAATTGCGGTGCTGAAATGCATTTATTTTATCTTCCTTTTGCTTCAGTTTTTCACGGATGCAAGTAAGTGTAGAAAGTTTCAATGGCTGAGGAATTTGGTGTTACATCACGTGCCTGTGGTGGACAGCGAATGAGTCTAGGAAGGTGGATAAGAGAGCGAGGTGCGTGGAGGTACGAGAGATATTTTTGATGGAAGGAAGATAGATACAGGAGACCCTTGCACTGGGAGTTGGTAGACAATATTCTCTCTTCAGTGTATCATATTGTGTCATCCTCATTATTTTCATCACCGTCGTCATCCGACTCCGATGACATATACAATATGATTGAGAGGCAGAAAGTGAGAACGCTGAAGAGAGGCAACCCAGCAAAGTCACGGGCTATACCAAAGCGTCCTTCACGTCACGCGTCGCGTAACTGTGGATTTCTTTTACCAGAAAAATCCTGAGACCTCTGACTATTTGTGTTCATTGGAGCAACAACACAGTTTTGTTGCCGTACAAGGCACCTCTGAGTTCCCCTTAGCCCCTCAGGACACTTTCTGCCAGCTATACGCCAACCCTCCGTTTTGTAGAGTCCGACCTTATTCACCAGATGGCACCCTTTCGACCACTTGTGCAAGAGCACTCCTACACTCAGACACCACCAACCTGGACACCCTTCATGCCGTTGGTCCGTTCTCCTGTCGACGCGTCTCGGCCTCGGATAAATTACGAATCATCTTCTTGGGTTATTATGAAAATCTCTACCACTATGCCATTACCCGTCCGCCCATCGGAGCCACTATTAATTGTGATCCCGGCGCCACCATTACCCGGACTCCCATATGGAATAAAAATTCCTCCAGGATTGGTACTTTCATCGTGGCGATTCGTTGTCATTGTGAAATGACGTTTGGAAGATCGCATGAGCCCGTTTCGCCTGACCTTCCCTGTTTCGACCAAGATCAGGCGATGACCTGTATTCCCGGTGTCGGAGCAATCACGGAATCTGAGCTGAGTCTAAAAGTCAATATCGTTCTCATCTCGTTAGTAGTGGTCAACATACTCTTCTTTCACTGTGTGTGCGCCTGTGGTCTGTACTACTACGTCCGTCGTAAAAGGAACTCCAATAGAATCACTAATTCGTAACATAAGTTAGCTTCGACGCAATACCTGCCTCCACACCCCGTGCTGCTCGACGCCCCTCCTCCCTTGACATACCTCCGCTACAGCCACCTCCAATATGTTAAATGGAGAACATATGATTTGGGTCCAAGCTCCAATACCGGGTCCTTCAACTTCACGACCAACCTCTCCATGGGGGGCTCTTTCCCCATGTTTCAGGATTTGTAAATACCTTGTTCTACTACATCATGTTACTTTTCTCCTTCAAGACTCCCTCTTTTCTTTTCTTTCATCTTTTTGGACTCAGGAGTATAAACATCTTATAGGCCTCCTTTTACCCTTTTCCTCTCCCCATTGCACAGGCTAACAGTATATGCACATGTAAGCATATAAGCTTGCGCTCAAAAACAGTTATCCTTAAAATCACTTAAAAAGCAAAACAAAATAATTCCTTTCCGGACTCAAAAATCACATAAAAATGCCTTGTTCCTATGAGATGGCTCCACAGGACATATTTCTTTCTCTCTCTCTCTCTCTTTTCTTTTAGACACGGTTGCGACTCGATTTCTCAATTTTGATTCAAATGGATGACGGAAATATAGTTGTCGCCCTTTGGGGTCCTGGTCGGGCGGGTCGGCCCAAATGAGATAAGGGTTTCATTCAGTCATTCATTTCTAACCTTACACACACAAACACAGGCTAAGAGTCTTTCAGTTAGACTAAAAGTCGGCGAACGACCGGACCATTCCAATTCTTTACTTATTCAGCACCTTGTAGCGAATAATCAGTGGAACTATTCCTCAAATTACAAACAAATTCCACTCGTCCAAAGTCTTTCCCATCAACCTTCAATGTGAAAATTATGCTCCCCAAGAAATTGCAAAGCTGAACGTAGCAGTCTTACGCCTACCCTCTGTAAATAGGGCCAGCTGTATCCCCAGTTTGGTAGTTACACTTGAAGAAGATAACATCGGCCACATAATCTATTTTAAAAAATGGAACTTGTATTCTCAAGGTGTCTTGTGGGGTATAATTACAGTATTCCCCATTCCAAAAAATGAGCACACGATAGGAATCAATTTACAACTTCGTGAAGCATTTGACTTTTTGAAAGACGTCCAGCATATTACGCTTTTACGCGTGGTTAATAAGTCCCTCCTTAATTTCCTGTTCAACCCTCTTTAATATATTTTAGAGTTCATCCAATCGCAAGGAAAAGGAATACATTTTCCCGTCCTCCAACGTGACTTCAAAATCGGTTTCGTAATAAAGAAGGTCTATCTTGGATCTTCTATCCTATCCGAATGGCAATAAATAGGAACGGTTACACATTGTGGTCAAAAATGCATTACAATTGCCCAGACCAGAATTGTGCGGAAATCGGAATTTTGTAAATATAGCAGAAGGTATTTGAAGTTAGAATGGGCGTCCTCAGAAAAACTATTGTACAATTTACCATACCAGTGTACCATTGGAGCACCGTTGTACCATACCTACGCGTTTTGTCTCCCATACCCAATGGGTATGGGTATGGGTGCAAGCATGGCCGGCGTCGCACAAAATATATAGCAAACAATCATGTACAAACCCGGCCCCCAATCTTGCCGAAGTCCAAGAACTGGAAAATTATCCCTCTATGGCATTGTGTCATTTGGGTATGGAAACAAGTGCTCCGAGGCTGCTTGTTTTACGATCAGGGTGTCCTGGTTTTGTCCCGCATATCCAATGGGTATGGGTATGGATATAAGCATGGCCGGTTTTGCACAAAATAAATAAGAAATAACCATGTAGGCAACGCAGTGTTGCTGGAATTCAGACAGTTAAATGGCTAATCAATCATAGTTGTCTGCTAAAGTTTAGGTAGGGGTGAATGCGCATATTATGTCAAATGTATTGCTTTCTCGTTGACAGCATTAACGGTATACACTCGCTAAAGCTAGGTCTAATTCTCTTCAACATTTTCTTAAAACCTATAAAATAAATCTCTGACCTTAAACGCGTTAAGTGATCGGAAAAATACGCTCCTGTGCACCGGTAATGACTGAGGTTGTTGGCCAAAGGGTCCTCTTCACTTTGGTTTCTTATTGGCTGATTGTCCATGGTTCTACGTCACATAAGATAAAACAAACGTAATTAACAACGGAATGCTTTGGGGTGGTGTGTGAGAGAATGATCAAACTAATTCCAATTTCACCCAGAAACATTTCATTGTTAAGAGAATTGTATTGATCATTGCATACCTGTGATTAAAATAACCGACCAGCGACGTACATCATTCTTTAATACACTCCCTGTCCCAACTGATTTTAAGATGGCAAACAAGAGACATAATTACAGTTGGATGGATGCAGTTCTGAAACAAAAAATATTCCCTTGAATGAATGATTTATCTTTTCAAAAAACTCACATTTCCATTTTCCATGGGCTTTGTCAACCGCAACAACAAATAAAAACCACTGTCTTCTCCATTTTGATTTAATAATTAATTTTTTGGACTTTAAAAAATCAACAAAATATGCTGCAGATTTGTAATGCAGCAGTGAGGAAAAGTTGTGTGTACCAGAGTCAAAGTGAGAGGATAGTAGCATATCCAAAGCATTGTTGGATTTTATATATATCGAGCAAAAAATAGGCAAATGGCTACTCTTCATACAGCAAAACGATGGCAATGCTCTATTATTTGCTAGTTTGTGCTAAGCTGTAAGTGATTTTCAATGAGGCTTGCATCTCTTTTCGTCTATTCATAATCAGAGGAACAATGCTCTCGTGACTTGGTGCCAAGAAATATCATCTCTTCTGTATATCCACGTCATGTTGCTAGGTGGTGATGGTAGATCGTAGCTGCAAAAACAACTATCGCTACAATAATGCCTATCAACGGAATAACAAGATTCTGCAATCGACAAAAAAACATATTACAAAGCTTCCCTTTTTTCCTCTTTTCTCACATATAATACCTGTTCGTGCTGCTGCTTGGCTCTGAGTAAAGCAATGCAATCGTACGTAAGCGAACTACGTATAATCGATGAATGTGTTCCTACAGAGATCGATTATGACGAGTATATCGTGTCGTGCACGTTCCATTGCTAGGGGTAACAATGAAATACGAAGTTATATTCTGCAGGGGAAGAGTGTAATAATGATGCTGTAAATTCCACTCAATTGTGTTGTGTCAATCATCATCATCATCATCATCATATCGCTGCATTCCTTGACAAAGTCTACCTGAGTTGAAAACGTGGTCTACTGATATCCTATAATTGACCAGTTCGATCCTCCAATGTGAGAATCTAAGGTGGTTTGGCAGGGTCTGTATAAAAGTCGAGATTTGCATGGTTTCATCAGGGTGATTTGATTCACCGCCGCGCCGTTCGGTTGACACTTATTACTCAAAACGGTCAGCAAAACTGGGTCTTGCATATCCGTGAGACATTCCACATGCTAAACATGGGACACCAAACGTAGTCTCTTCAGTGCCTGGGTTGGCATCAGGCGGGCAATATTTTGAACGTTAGAAAAACAATGTTCAGAATTGCAGTTAAAAGAACTGAGGTCAATCAACGTTTACCAATCTATTATTCATTGTACCAACAAAAGCGTCAGAGGCAACCCTGCCCCTGGGAACCTGTTCAGATGAATGCCTATAAATGAGTTGAGTGCCTATTTACAAAAGTGTTATAGATTAAATACATCTCATTTTGAACTTTTTGGCAAATGATGAATTGGTTTTTGCTATCTGTAAGGAAAGCATAGAAACAGTGCTGTGCGGTGGAACTTGCTGGTGTGGAATGAAATGTGAAGGTAGATAAAGAGTTGTGATGTGGGGATGGGAGTAACGAGGGAACCTCACCACATGTAAATGCAGTGTCCGCTTGTCATTGACATATGCTGTGAGGGTTACAGTGTGAGTTAGTGTGGCACCCTTGCTTTATGTGAATGGACTCTTAATGGACTGGAGTAAGGATTCTTTGAATTCCGAAAGTGGATTTGTCGTAGATTGTCCGCATTCAAAAAAGTGATTTTTTATCGATCACCCGTTATGTAAGTTTGTGGGTTTCCGTCAATACCTTAGCATGATAAATTTTGAATTTTTCCAGTTTTAAGAGGGTTGAATGTATGAATGCTATGGTCCTAACACATTTTCTCAACTTTTCTCAAGCTAATCTACCACACTAACTCAATGCAACCCTCACAACATATATCAGTATAAAGATGAAGTTCCATTTACACCCAGTGATGTTACCTTGTGAATGGAATTATTCGATGTTTTTATTGTTGTCTGCGATTTCCCATTGTACAAGTTCTTTTGACACGTCGCAGTTTTACACAAATCGTCCCTAACGTACGTTCCACATTGCGACAAGGAATAAGTTGCGTGTCTTTTGTTTAGCATTGTTGTTACGCATATGTGGCTTTCACCATCTATTCTATCCAATTTATATAATTATTTTATTAGCTACTACGTAGCATGATAGCCCTAAGAACTTCCGTGATTCCGTTAAACGAAATTCCCATGCCAACTGGGCGGGACCCACGGCAACTTGTTGTGCACCATATCTCCATTAAAATTGTTCATATTTTACCTAATTATTCCGAGGCAACATGAAAACGAGACCACCGAGATGTTTCACGACTACGGCGTAGCCGTAAGCTTTTGCAACTCTGTAAAACTTTTCAAACTCATCAATTGTGTGAAGAGCGGAACGTATAGATTTCCAAATGTAGGTTTTCATTCATTGTCCTCTGCAAAAGAGAAAGTGGGGAGGGGGCCTATGGCAATTCATTCAAATTCATCCGCTGAAATTCTCAATCTTTTGTGATCCAACGTGGGTATATATGGGGGACGTGTCAACGATGTTTCCAGTCATCAGTCGTTCTCAGCTATTCATCAATCTCCTAACTTCAATGGAATTTAATTTATTATTCACAGCTTTTCTGGCCGCAGTTGGATCCTTTCTGACAGTAAGTACGCGATTCTGAGCATGGAATTATTCGATTTTGTGAACTATATCTCACTTGTAGTGCGAAGCTGTGAGTGGGGAATCACTTTTCTTTCCAACCAAAGTTCATCAAATAACTACGCAGGCTGACAGGAATGTATTTCCCTCCGACATCAAGGGGTCGGATGGAGAGCTGAAGGTTGGAGGTGAAGGCGAAAAGCATTTAAGGAAGTGGTTGACTAGAAAGTTAAAAACGCTGGTGAAGGATAAAATGGATGCCGTTGCGGGGAAAAAGAAGTTGAGCAAGCTGAAAAGTGTGTTAAAGGGTGAAACGGAGGAAGACAGAGAGATTCAGATGTTGATAATGAACGCCTTTTCCTCGTATCTAACATACAAGGCGTGGATGAGTATTTTGGATAATTAGAAATGGAGAAGACGTCGAGAATAAAATGCTAGATGAATGTGCAAATAATAGTGCTCGTGACATTGCGTGTTGTTTCGGGATTGAATTTTTGACATTCAGACATTCGTTTCTAAGATCATTCGTGATCAGAGGGAAGGAATAAATTAGGTTTACCTCATATGCATGATTCGTAACACGCGACGAGTTGTAAATAAAAGGCCGTAAAATTATCAAAACTTCATTTTAAAATACATTACAATCTTGCCCCTCTAAACAACATCTGGGTCAGGATGCGACGAGGCACAATCTTCCTGTTTGCAATAATAGTTACGATGCTGATCTGTTCCGTAAGTTATCCATTATTCGCATCCATATCAATTCCTGAGTACCTGTTTTTCAAGGCCATACGCGGGACATCAGCCGTCAGAAAATCTGATGAAGCAGCTGCAAAGGTGCTTTGCAAAACCACAGCAGGGAACATCCGCAAGCTCTTAGGCCTTAATCTCGGGCTGCCCAAGCATCTGGAGGAGGGCCTTAAGAATGTTGCAGATGGGTTAGACAAGTTCTATGGAATGATCAAGGGATTCGGGGTGGAGAAAAGTGTCAAGAGCATAGGTGGATGAACATGCTGATTTGACAGTTTCTGTTTGGGTTTTATTCGGGAATAAAATAGCATTCAGCAAAATCACAATCGCAAATTTGCGTTGACCAATGCAGTCATCAGGAATTGCCATGTACAAGTGGTAAGCCTGCTACGAAACATGAGATTCCTGGAGTTCGTGTCAACCCGATATCATGAATCATTACATCTCCAGAGCACTTTTGAACCGCTTTTCTAAACCTAGCCTAGGCAATTGTTCTTTTCATTTATTATTCCATTTGTGGAAGGTAAAAAAAGCAAAAATCGAGGCGTGACTAACATGCGAAAAGTATCGTGAACAACGAATGCTCACTACCAGCTTTAGGCCAAACTCATTCATTATCTGTCAAAGTTACCGAATTTATCCATACGTTCGTGTTTAAAATGAGGCAAGAAATGATCCTTCTACACGTCGTGATTGTAATCATTGCCGCGGTAAGTATACCAAAGGGAATTTTCGGTACGCATCACCAATCTGATTTTTAGGGGCAGATCGCCCAAAGTAAACCTCGATCGTCGAAAGGGACATCTACTAAAATCCTTCTGAAGATCATTTCGGAGAAGATCAACAAGTTGCTGGGTCAAAGCCTCAAGTTGCCAAAGGACCTAGAGGACAACCTCAGGAATTCTTCTAAAGGGTGTCAGGAATTGCTCACATCCATATCACAGAATGGGTTGGAGAAGGGGCTAAGTAATCCAAAGCGCGACGATAAGGGCGGGACGTCTGCAAACGATGATGACTAATGTATGAGCAGATGACACATGTTTCCAATTGATTTGAGGAAAAATAAAACTGCAAATTCAAAAGTTGAAATTGCGGAAAATGTGCATTCCGAAAATTCTCTTGTTGGGTGTAAGGATATCGCAGGATCGTCAATAGAATGGTAAACAAGGTGATCGTTGTGCAACAAAAATGTAAAGTGTTAAGCAACGGTCCACTAAATCAGCAAAGATTGAATTTACCGACAATGTCAATCAACCATATATATCATTATTGTCACAGATAACCCATCCATCAAAGGATTATCACCGTCCTCATTTACAATTCAATTGATATGCTATCAGGGATTAATGTGTTAACGAACATATCCAGGATAACCGAAAGTAAGACTTGAATAACAATATTAGAAGGTTCTACGCTAACCGATCGACAACACGTCCATAATTTTTTACTAAATCGATTCATCTACCGTCGACAATGGTGTCTACAATTTTATTCTGCTTTGGTCCATCTTCATCATCATCCTTTCCTCTCCCAGGGTCAGGTCTGCTACCACCGTATTTCAAGATGACGAAGTAAGTCGGTAATCCGTCATTATCATCGCAAATTTGCCAACTTTCCTTTTATCGTAGCCTTCGTTCATCCTTTGTGAGGCACGCCTCCCATCCCCTCGCTTGTACACCGCGGCCTCCGTGTACAACGCCACCACAATCTACACGTTTGGTGGACTTACACTCGGGCCATGTCCGTGTCAGAAGGACGAGATTATGAAATACTCCAGCACCCTCGATAACATTGTGCGGGTGGGAACCACACCGAATTGGATTATCGATGGATCCACGGCCTTGGGCGGGAAGGGACACATTTATCACTTTGGTGGCTGCCTCACAAACTCTGTGTTTAAATTTCATGTGGAAAGCGCGTCAGCCGTTTCCGTTGGAGTTCTTCCCGGGAACAACTTTGGGAGTGTGTCAGTTACCAGAGACGCCTTTACGTACATTTTTGGTGGAGACGTCGACACTCTAGGGATCATACGATTCAACGCTACCACAGAATCGTCGACACGATTGGGCTCCCTCCCCCCAGCTCCGGATGGTCACTTAGGACTCCAAACAATTGGAGCCTTCTGGACGGGAGTGGACGTGGTGACAGTCCTTCGCAGCTACTATGACGGGTCATTATCCCATTGGTACCTGGACAACGTGCTGGACTCATGTTTCCACCGGGAGAGCGACCGTAAGAAACTCGGACGTCCCCAAGACTGCCTTTAACGAGACCCCTGCCGTTCTTTGGGATGGTGTATTCGCCTATATTATTGGAGGTTTGTGGGATCCTGCCCTGCGACAAGGGATAATGTACTACAATCCGGATCCAAGGAGAGAGGAATTTGAGTGAATTCCCCTAAGGAATTTCCCCGGAAGTGAGGATATCCTTTTCACGACTACCGAGGCGGTATATGTGAAAGGGTTAAGAAGATACTACGTGCTTGGAGGGTTCACACATTAGTTCGTCTTGAGGAAGGATAGGATGAGCCAATCGCCAAAGTCCAGCGATACCAAAACGGTTGCGCGTTTTGAAACAACCTCGTTAGAACATATGCGCTTGACCAAGTCTACAGCCTGTTTCCTTCTGCAGCAGGGACAGGCCCAGGCGCAGGTGAGTCGGAGGGTGCTGAAGACGTTGAAAACAGTAACCATGGCCACCCACCACCAGTACAAGAAAAAGGACCATTGGGTCAAGTTGTTCATGGGGAGTTGGCATTGGGCGGCCTTCATCTCGACGTCCCCGCCTATGCACGAAATAACGATACAGCAACTGCAAAACATGTATATAGACAGACGCATACCGTAACCGTAGTGGGACCATTGACACTTGGCCATTTTTGGAAATAGAACGTCCATCGGATGTGGCCATGGATCGTTCGGGTCCATCCAATACGTCAACACGTTCCAGCCGTACAAGAGATAGTGTCCACCTACAAATGACATTCCGATACAACGTTTACATATATTTCAAATCGAACCAAGGAATCCGTTGAAGTATATCCACGTAATGATTGGTGTGACGGTGGCTACAGTCTTGTAAAACATGTACCGCTGTGCAAAGCCTGAGTTGAAGTTTAACGTCTCAATGAAGTACGCAACCCTCACGTCATCCTCAGTCGACCCTTCCACCATCTCATCATCAGAAATCTCTACTAAGCTCAATTTGTCCGTTCCACGCACCTATAGATATGCGGACTCCATTGACAATTATCCACGTGGAGGGATTTATATTGCTACTTTCCAGAGGAAGAACGGTAGAAACAAGACAACCGCCATGAATCCCAGTCCGAGCCAGACTTGTTTATAGTAGCTCTGTCGAATTATAGCGTCCTTCTCCCGATCGTATCCTGAGACGCCTGGATAGGTCACCAATCCCTTCATTTTAGTATCGATAGCCTTCTCCACGAGGAACGTATCCTGGTTCCAGCAAAAGTCGTTTAAGTCAGAGTCACCAGCACCGTCACTTCCTCCATCCCCATAACTTCCATAGCTCCCACAGCCACTTCTTCTGCCACTACTCGTTCCTTGAGTACACCCTGAAAACTCGCAGTCAAGTTCTACATTCCGAACAAATTGGTTGGCAAATGAGAGGCACATCATGACAATGAGGAGGGCGGGAGTGTGCTTGCTTGACAGCCGGAACGCGGTGTCGGTAGCGGTAATTTTTTCCCTTTGGATAAACTTCTTGAGCTAAATAAAGAAATTAATGTGACTCATCACATCAGACATTTAGTAATACCTGCTTCCACAGGGTGGTCGGTAGCAAGCCAAATACGGCATCCATGTTGAGGGGCATTATTACAGAACGTCTTGGGCATTAAATTATGCACATATGAAGACCCGTCTGGATGTATCAACGATAACGGGTTTTGTGGGTCAACGTTTGTCAAACTATCGTCCCGTTGGTCCAGTTTCAACTTAATAATCAACCTCTCGATAAGTCTCTTGAGTCCATTTCCATGTTTTCCCCATGACAACAGGACTGCCGTCCACAATCCCTAATCACAAACGCAAATATCTAGCCATGTTTACTCCCACCTGCTTTACAGCTTTACCTGTCGCAAACAAACTTGTCAAAAACACATCCTGTCAAAAATAAATAAGGCAAAACTGCGGAACAAATCCACAGATGCTCTACTTTCAATCTATCTCATTAATTCAGGTCACCCTTGTTTGGGCAAACCGCCACCATAGCATTCTCAGCATATTTTGTAACCGTATTGTTTACATGTGCACTCTAGAATAGCATAGCATGTTCAATGTTCAATACCCGGAATCATGCGTATGCAATAAGTCTCCATCGTGCTTTCCCCAAGTCACATTCCCCACCCGTTCTAGCTGTTCGGATGACCTGCGAGACTTTCTGAACGAATACGATGTCACATTCTGCAGAGTGAGAGTGTTACAAAGATACTGTAAAATCCACTGAATTGTATGTTTATAAATGAGTTTATTTACAATGCCAATATCTTACAAATTCTAAAGCCATTGCATGAACTTTACATCCCCGATCTCGGTTCCTTACTACTTGGAAAAGTTGTGATCAGTGACCTAATCACCATCTTCGTCACTGCTGCTTTCATCATCATCATATCGCCGCCCCTGCCTCGCTGCACCCAACTCAAGAGGGAAGCGCACGTTTGGAAAGATGACTTCCAAGTTGTCGAGAACTTCGTGGTACTTTGATTTTAAACGAAATGGGATGTCCAGTGTTTGAAGATTGGAGAATGGGATGACACGCCCATCCTCGCCTAAGTGTGTTTTTACAAATGGAGCTATGATAGGCGTAATCTTTCTCCAACCTAAGTCGTCCACTTTCTTAGCAGGGACTCCAGGTGCTAAAGGACTCGTTTCCACTGGCCAAACAGTAAGGTTTACAAGAGAAGGCCAACGCTTTCTGTAGTCTATCCATAATGATGGAACATCAGTACCGAAACTAAAGTGTACGTCAGCTCGTTGGAAAACAAAGTCCAACTGGAAGAACAGTGAGAGGCTTCTGAGGTTTGGCATCGTCGTCGGGAATTTGATGTCCATGCGATCTAATGTTGTAAAGTAGAGAACCAGTTCTTGAATTGAGTGTTGATGCCTGCTCAGGGCTAAGGGCAGCTGAAGGAACCCACCAAACTGGACACCGTAGTATCGAAAGTCACTTTCCGGAGACAGTCTTCCCATCTCTAGCTTCCTCAAACGTCCTTGGGGAAGGAGGCAAAGGGGCTGGAGGCAATAATCCCCACACGTAGCAACGGTGATGCTGGTTAAGTTGAGGAAACTACCCCCCTCTGTTTGCAGTTTGGAAATAGTTTCCAAACAGTTCTGCGGAAACAGATAATTCCTGCCCTCAACCGTGAACTTGGAATCCGTTCCTTTGACGGGGTTGTTCAGAATCAACGTCTGAATATTCTGCACAGCTGAGAGGAACTCTGCAAAGAAGGACGGAGTTGGCGAGGGGCCATCGAGGGTAAGAGTGAGACTGGTCAACACACTCATTGCTTCCATGGAGAGACCCCAAGAAGGAGTAGATGTTTCGCAGAATTGGATACTCAGTTCCAAGGTTGTCAAATGGGTTCCCACTCCAGCAAGGATGGTGGTAAACATTTTCAATTGCGTGGTAGAGTTTACTTCTCCAGATAGGACGAGGCTTTTTACGTTATTAGTGTTGGTCTCCTTATCAAAAAGCACGATCAGATCATCCAAGAGTTTCTTATCCAACTCGGTGTTCATCTGAATCAGTCCCTTTCCCTGGGGTTCTGCAATGGGTGTAATTGAGGCACCGTTTGGGGTATTGCTTGAAGATACGTAATAAGGAGACACAATAAATGTTTTCGTTTAAATATTTGGAAGTTCATTAGTCAAACGAAAGAAACGGTCTGTGGAAACCAGAGTAAGACCAGAGCTTCTCTTACAATGGAACATTGACACATGTCCGAGAGCGATTCTCTGGGATTTAATAAATGTTGTAGGGCATTGTGACAAAGTACCCATGGCACCCTTGGTTTATCTGAGTGGAGCCCTTAAGGGACCAGGTGAAGAAGGATTGTTTGAGTTTCAAAAGTGGATTTTCACTATATTGTCCCTAGCAAGAAATAAGGATTTGTCCCACAACCTTGTAATGAGAAATTCGGGGTTTTCGCCAATACCTGGCTGTGTTGAATGTTCCCTTAGGTCCCCTGAAGGGCCCCATTCATATAGACAAGGGGTACCAAGGGGGCATGGCGACCAAAGCCTTACAACATATATTCAATTGATGGGAATCCCTCTAGGACAGGTGCGAATGTTCCTTTGTTAGTTCGGCCGATTCATGACGACGACGACGACGACGACCACGCAAATTGTCACAATTGATCTATTTAGTTCAAGAATCCCTGCGCTCGTTCTTTCGTCCCGCCAGACAATGCTCACCTGAATTGAAACCGTGGTCTCTTGATATCCTTGTTGAACAGTTCGATCCTCCAACGTGGGAATCTAAGGTCATTTAGCTGAGACTGCATAAAAGTCGAGATTTGCATGGTACCATCAGTGTGATTTGATTGACCACCGTTCGGTTGACATTTATTACTCAAAACGGTGAGAACGACTCGGTCTCGCATCTGTGTGAGACACTCCACATTCCAAGCATGGGACACAAAACGTAGTCTCCTGAGTGCTTCAGTTGGCATCTTACGTGCAATATTTTGAACAATCTAAAAAGAATGTGTAGGATTGCAGTTAGAAGGACTGAGGTCAATCAACGTTTACCAAGTTATTATCCATTGCCCCGACACAAGGTACGGTCGCATCCCTGCCCCTAGGAACTTGTTCAGATGATTGGGATGCCTGTGCACAAAATGTCATCAGTTATTTTGTATCTATGGCCCTCAAGTGGGACAACCTTAAAAACCAAATCGCAGAAACGTCGCTCACTGTTTTTGGTACCGTCACCATCATTGGAGATGGTTACGATGTCTCCAAAAGTAATCTTCTGATGTGGCAATCCTCCTCCCACTACGACTCCATTTACGGACACAACCGTAGAAGGACAGCGTCCCTTTACAATAAGATTTATGTACATTCTAATTTAATCGTTTAAACGTAAACCTACCTCGACTTCATCAACGTGTATCCAAAAGCCTTCATCACTACATTTTAGGGAGAAATAGTTTTCCGCTTTGCCACAAGAATCCTCGTCATTAAGACTTAGATAGACGAATTCGCCTTGGGTGACACGGTTGATGTACTGAGTCCCAAACGTGTACTAAATCAATTCAGAGTCACTTACACGCCTTCTCTTGGTTAACCACTTAACAAACCTTAAGTCTCTCCGCAAATTTTAAGTTCACAAAATGATCCATGGATAAGCCTTTTAGGTAACCTTTGACATCAGATTTAGCAAATTGCGTCTTCAACAGTATGTTCGTGTGTTTGTAGTCCATCTTTAAAAGACATCCAGGCTGGGCGGGTCCAAACGGAAGGCACGGAGACTCTCTACGTTTGATTAAGTCAGTTGTTTATTCATTAAAGAAACAAAGAAATGTCTTACTTTATGAGTGCTCTGAAACGAAAGAGCAGATTGACCCTTGCATGCCAATAGTTATGCTTGTTCAAAAGAGAAAATAGAATGTTGGAGGCACATTTTTGACAGTAAATGATAAGCTCAGAATCCCAGTCCATGAGAACTTTCTCATCGTCCATGGATGGAGGCAGGTGGTTGGAATGTATTGGTCCAGCTTCCACACCACTTACATTTACAATGAAGTTGGCAGCAGTCATTGTATTGTTTCCAGCTTTCTCCATAATATCTTCTCCTACACGGGAATTGGAAACTGAGAAAACTAGAGCAACTGAACGTTAAGGCACTAATAAATCACTTGTTGTAAGATGAAAGGCCCAGATAAAAACGGCAAGTTATTTCAAAACTGCAACTGGAAACACAAAATAAATCCAATCTGCTGATTCCTACTTCACATTATGGATTGAGTACAGTAATAGTGAGAGAACGGAAAGTGAGTATAGCGTACCCCAATCCAATCCACTCCGCGTTATGTACGAGTATGAGCTTACTCTCTTGTCATATTCAACATGTGTTACACTTATATCCGTCTGAGTAGTGTTGTGTGGCGGTGGCGTATTCCTCTCCACATACTGTACTCTTGATAGCCTCAGAGTCTCACACTTTCAGTTCTCTCCTGATCTGTGTGTACGCTGTAAGACGTCTTGTTGTTGCTGTTCGCTTTTTACATTCCTTTCAATACCATTTTCCTTGCCAAAATCCCTTCCATTTAATAAGTAAAGGAAACTACACGTCCAAAAAAGGTCTAAATATGCAGGTATTAAACCGTACATCAGAACGTGAACTGTATACGCAGAGTCATGCTGCATATTTTGACAATGAGGAGGACGTGACCAACCAGGAATTCAAAACTATTGGAAAAATAGAGCCTTGCATTCAATTATCTGCACCTTGCACATTTAATTTGCACCCTCTGTTTTTGAGTATCCACATATCCGACACACCAGCGGCCAAAGTCAGCATAGGGTACTCCAACGCTGCCTCCAGATGATAGAGAGGAAATGACACTTTATGAAGTCATCTCTTCTCAAAAAGATAGATGGAACGATTTGACGAGAAAACAAACCAAATTGAACCCCTTCAAAATATGTATTTCTACACTCACCAGGGCACTTTATACTTTCAGCAGAATTATAGAATCAATTCCATTAACCCGATTGACTTTATTGAAAGGTTATAAGTGAATGATATTAGTTTAGATTGTTTCTCAATTAGAAGGTTAGTCAGATGTTTCGCAAACAACCAAATGCACTCAGAAGCAGGCCAGCCAAACCTGTCTGAACACTTTCTGAACTCCTTACGCCGTTTGGGCGGTATCGCAGCATAGAATCCATTAATAATGAATACTGTTTCCGGTTGCATATTGCTAGCAACCACATTGGTTGTTCACTCCGTTGAGTTGTCGCCACTGGACTTCCGAGGCTTTGGTAATTGTACCCTTAAGTTAAAGCGGTTCGGACACCATCAGTTCTACAAGGATCTTGAGGAAAACGTCCTTCAAACCAGCAACCAGATCGCACCAGGCCACCACCACTTATTTACTGTGGAAAACGAAAGTAGCGACATGTTTGATATATATTTGGACAAGGATAGGATCCCGAGAGACTTTATAAACGAAGATTGTGTGCTAGTGGTCATACTTGGGACGCCCCATGAAATACAGCGCAACAATTTCCTCCTCTTTCATAGAGACACTCGACGAGGCAATCCAAAGTTTGCCACCTCAGTTACTATCACAACTGTTTCTGGCATGCCAAGCAGGATGAGCCAGGAACCCCTTCGAATACCTCACAGGTCGTATTTCGTCGTCTTCCCGGACCATGCATATGATACAGGGTCAAGTGCGGGGCAACCGGTTTGGTACTTTGAATGCCTCCTTTGCACACGCGAACTTCAAGTGGTTGATCCTAAGGACATTGCCACGTATTCCCTAACCACGTTCGGTCGACAGATGAGACAGCATTGGTCTCCGTCTTTAACAATCGGCTCTAGGATATACCCCGACCTGCGTCGTGCCATAAATGGCGAATGGCCCTTCGATTCCCGCCTATCTCTTATATGGCGTCTTGAAGAACACATCCTAATTGCGATTTTTCTAACCTTGAATCTGACCGGCCATTCCGTGTCCGAGGTGGCCGACAATCTATTCGGCATCATCGATGTTCCCGTCGTGGTCGAGGATGACAATCCCGAGTATGGTTTGGCAAATCTCCTCCGATTTCAAATGGTCGATGGTTTGGATGCCATATACTGCGACCACTCCAACACCGACTACTTGGCGACCATGACGGCATGGTTAGCGCCACTCAGTCTGACAGTTTGGATGGCGCTTTTCGCATTCGTTGCGATTGCTGTGGTCTTTGAAGTCATCATCAGTGCAAGATCGAAAGGTTTGATAACGGTCGTGTCCGCTATTTTCTCTAGTTTTG
>JAQGCL010000157.1:0-20986 GCA_034699605.1 Isotomiella paraminor | reverse complement strand
CCACCACGTCCTCCTCCTCCCTCTCCTGCCTGCAACCGACAAGACAGACATAATTTTTTCACATTTAAGATAGCCAAACAAAACTAGAGCAGATTTATACCTGTATTCTTTGTCATCCTCCGTCTCCGCAAAGCCTCCATAGGTCGTGGTGTAAAAGTCGTCTTTTTCTTCCTCCTCGTTCAGGAGCCGGGCCATGCGACCCCCTGCCCCTGCCCTCCTCTCCCGAGTCTTGGCCAGTGTGCTCATCTTATATCTTTGACACTTACCTTCCAAAGGACCTTAAAAAAAAGAAAATCAATTGAAGGAATCCTTCTTGAGTGGAAAAGTCGTGGCGGTGGTTTTTTTTTTCCTTACCTTGAACTTTGAAACGTCTCTCCCTTGATTGGTTTTTGTGAGTTAATTAATTAATTAAAATTGCAATCAAAAACTTTTGTTGTTGTTAATTTAATGCCTGTTCGCCGGATGGTTTGAAGTTGGTGGATTTGAGAGACGAAGCATAATATCGAGTGAGAGAGACTTTGGGCACTTTGAGACATTTTTGGGCGGCTGAGGTTCGAATAAACAGAGAGACAAAGACAACACAAACATAACATGACTACAAAATTGAATGAAAATTTTAATATTTGAAACTACGTGTAATTCTTGTAAATCCATGTGCAAATAATTCTTCCGAATGTTTGACTGTCTTTAATTGACAAAAATAGCAATTACAAGTTATCCACACTTTGCACTTGTTTACGATTAGTAGTAGTGGTGCCGGTGCCACTTCTTCAGAGTTCAGCAGAGACCCGAGAGAGATACAAGAGAAAATATGAGGAAGGGTAAGTTTATAAGGGGTAAGTTAATAGTTTAAAAATTCGGTTTTTATTTGTTCTGTCTAATTTTCTTTATAAATACCGACCTAAATACAATATATGTATCTTCTCAATCCAGCAAGGGAACGTAAGCGGAAAGAGTGGGCCAAGCAAATGGCATTAGAGAAAAGGAGGGCAGCCTTGTTAGGTAAACACACCCTTCATAACTCGATAGAGACTTTTAAATAACTATCGTAATTTGGGTTTTCTTGTAAATAGAAAAATTTGGGTCCAGCATGGGCGTGGGCATCATAGGGTCGTCCTGTCCCCCGCCCTTGCTACCTCCCCTCGAAGGCACACCTCTGGGAAATCTTGACCTTCTTTGGTCCACCTCCGTCTTTTTTGAGTGTCCTGCGTGTCCACCACGTGTGGACAACCTGAAGACGAAAATCCCAATAGGACTTCTAGAGCAGCATCGGGCTTGGCACGCTAGGGTCAATGCCCTTATTGGGCTTAGGGCGAGGACAAAGTAAGCAATTTATTTTAGACACATTTTTACGTCGTTTATTTCATCCCTCTTATGGCTTCTTTTTTATAGGGATGCTGGGGGTAATGCTCAACATTTTGGTCCTGGCTTCCCAGGAATTCTTGCCATGCTCGAGTATACCTATAAGGTACGGAAGAAGGTGACTAAAGTCCTGGGGAAGTGGATGGCCAGAGGAGAATTCGTCATGAAGAAGAGGATGAAACCCTTGGTCATATTGAGATATGTGGATGGGCTGCAGCTGCAGGTATAAACGTCACATCATCAAAGTCATTATCATGATTTTGAATCAGTCTCTTGTCACCATAATACAGTACACCGTTGGGAACACGTTCCTTGGCCGCCAAAAGCAAGGGGAGTTCGTCTTCTTTGACATGGAGGGAATGGCAGTGGAGGATGAGAATGATGTCTATGAGTCTGATTCTGACTCTGGTGACGACGATGACAGTAGCGACGAAGAAGAAAAAAGTGATGATGATAAAGAGGTCGAGGCAAGTGACGATGAAGAACAAGAAACTGAGGATGTGGGCAGTACGGATGCAAATAAGGAGGAAAACTATTTCACTCTGACCTGCAAATATGAGGGCATTTGGATTTCGAAAAATCAAACTGAGGTTTGTATAGCCATCTTCTGAGAAAAGACGCTAATAAATAACCTTACATTCTCCTTGTTTTTGTAGGCATCCTGTCCTTCAACCATAGTGTCCGTGAATGGCATTCCTTTAGTGCAGGATCAAGCGCATCCTTGCTGTCAGGGTGAAGCTGAAGCTGTGTCACAGCCAATAAACCATGGAGAGTGTCATTGTAAAAGGAGGCTTGAATTTGGGGATGTGGTGTCAATTTCCCAAGGGAAAGGGGGAAACTTCATAGATTTTTTGGTCATGGTTAGCCACTCATTCTCTCGTCTCATCATTCTTTTTACAATCAAAATTATTTAATTGCAGGCATCAACCACAAATGAGGAAAGAGGAAGTGACAGTGAAGAGGAAGGAGGGAATGACAGTAGTAACACCGAGACCGAGGAGCTTGTTGTAGCCAACAACGCAACAGCAGTATTGGAGAACCCTCTGGTATGTAATTATATCTATGTATAGGATTTATGTTTGAATGTCGCCATTTTAACGTTGACCATGATATATAGGTCCTACAAAACATACTCCATTTCCTCTCAACGACCAAGCTTCAAAGTTTCCGATCCCTCTCCCAAATTTGGAATACGAAGGCTCTCAAAGCCCTCCGGAGCAGAGTGACCGTAAAGCTCTTCAATGGCTCTATCAAATCAGACGACCCTATGCAAATATCGACCTACGCCTTCTCCTTAGTGAACGCCCTCAGGTTTCCCCACTGGAAGCTAGAATTGAACCCGCATTGGAGAGCATGTCATCCGTCAGAGCGACAGAGAAGTATGGGGGATAAGAAACTGGCAGAGGACTTTGCTTGGTTCTTTGACCCTCAGTCTCACACCCACACCCACAATGTCAAGAGTCTGACCCTGTTTAGTGATAGAGCCGTGGCCTCATGTACGCATTTGGCACTTTACGAGACAGTCCTGAGAGCGCCTGGCATGAAGAAGCATCTGACAAGTTTGTACCTTTCCTTTGACTTTGGCTACTTCAGCTACAAGTCCGCTTTGCCCCCTGCCTTGGAAGAAATGCCGTCTCTGAGGAACCTTACCCTATGCATAGGTGGTACTAAGCGTCTGGAACAATGTTTCTTCGACGCCTTCAACGAAACCTTTCTATCTGCCGTGGGGAGTATCCGCAGTCTTAAATTAACAAAGCCGATAAATGATCCCCACCTCGCTACCTTCCCATCATTTGTGCTGTCTGGGATCGGACAGTTGCAGCCCCTCAAGTTCCAGTACTTGTCCCATGTCTTCCTTGCAAATGGTGGGGACGGGCACATCGGCCCGCTTGCAACCCTACGAAAAGGGAGTCTGAAGAGTCTCACACTCCTAGAGTGCAACTCAAAACTTATTTTCTCAACCCCACTCCGGCTTGTCCTTGACAGGCATGGGGACTCCTTGGAAGAGCTCTCCCTCCACTTCGAGGACAATTTGTTCATCAATTTCCCATACCAGATGCCGAAACTGAGAAGTCTTGAGATCCTCCTCACCGTGACTGGTAGGACGCGACTGTTCCTGGCCCCTAGATTTAGGTTTGGAGGGCTGGAGTCTCTGACATGGACCAGCATTGACTACAGGAGTGTCTTCCCCTCGCTTCAGTGTTTGACGGTGTGGCCGGTGGCCGTAGCCATAAGACACTATGGCTATCGCAGCAGCATTGACGACGACATTCCCATCAAAAGTGTGCTAGAAACGGGATGGGGGACCTTTTTGCCCATCCTAATTCCCTTTGTGACACCCTCCTCCTCCCCAGTGCACAGTCTACGAAGGGTGGAAGTTCCATTCCTCCTCGAAGATAAGTACAACTCAATTTTGGACAATTTGGAGAGGACATTTCCATCCACTCAGTTTCCTCCTTCTTTGGCCGATGCGAGGCTTCGACCCGTCTGGATGCCTCCTCCACGTCCCCCTCGCCCTCGTTCACCTGGTTGGCCGCGCTCGGGGTGGCGAGACCGTCTGTACTACTAACCTGGGACCACCCCAAGATTCGAAACTGATAAGCTAAAGCTACTTATTTGCATTCTCACCCTGCCCCTTTGCAGAGTCTTATATCTTCCATGTATTTCTTGTAAACTACTTGTTAATCATAGGAAGAAATTGTAAAGTGAAATATGAAACAGAAGAATTTGAATAAATTAAATTGAAAATTCCTTACCTTTTTTATTATATCACGCGAATGAAAGAACTTGTCAGTCTTTAACTTACAATAATCTAATACATACTTAAACACAGTGGAAACATTTTACTGGAAACTACGAACAATAAAAGAATTAACCAACTGACACTGACAGTGATTATCTATCTAGTCTCTATGATAACGACATTGTCCTTCAGAATCTGAGAAACTATGCATGGGAACCGGCTGTCAAGACTCGAGTATAGGGAAGCGTTCAAAAGGTATGATGCCGAGTTTACACCTGAAAACTGGTCTCAGCGTGCCCCAGACTCGTTATATTTGTACATGCGTGCTTTAGATAGATGTTCAAAATTCCGAATGAAGCACAGTTAAAAAGCATGGCCGATGAAGATGACTGATGTTTTTTGATGGCCCAAACGCGAAGGTGGCGCAAGTCACAACAACGGATTGATTGAGTGATTCATTTGTTGCTTATCTCACCACCACTAATCAGAATTTCTGATCCCAACACCTGGAATTGGACTTTGCTCGCTGTGACATGAAATTAATGCTTCCTTTCTTATAATTTCTTTCATTCTCTCCATTCACACATCAAAATTGGAAAGTGTAAGATTGCTACCATATTGCTGATCAATTATTTGGCAAATTAATCGTCATATGGGAATGGCTTTTTCCACCGATTACAAACGACGACTACAAACCTCCTCGCCCACACTCGCTTGTTTTGTAAAGGAATAGTCCCCACCATGATGATCCTGTAGTTAAGTTCAATTTCTTTTGGGCCTCTGGTCATGCGCCTCCACTCCCAAACATTCAATAGCTGAAGGAATACTGCTCATGAGGACAAAGTAGTAGAGCTGGGTCTTGACCCGAATGAAGACTCCCAGAGTGTGGTCCACGCCCCTGTGGTATTCAATTTGATTTAATCGTCAATGACACATCCACTGAGCTGGTAGCATTTACAGTCGCTTTGGCCCAATGCCATTTTCCTGGACCTGGAGCCCACTCGCAATACGACCGTCGCCTTGGAACAAACGCTACACCAAAAATAGGTAGTATTAGGTATTAGTATTAAGTGTTCTCAAAAACTCACATTCCCAGAACAACGACAACGATAAGAGCAATAATATGCATAAATTGCCATTCAATCCTCTTTTGTACTTGGAATAATAATATGTCTTAATGAATAAAAATCACAAAGTCCTCACGTTGCCACCAATACATCGTGGTCTTGGGGTGACGATGATGATGACCAAGTTCCAAATGAAGAGATTAGCTGGAGTCTTCTTCTTGACTCCAAAAGAGAGGTGCGATTCCTTTGGGAACCTATATATTCCTGTTGTAGAACCAATCAGTTGGTACTGAATTTTTATAACCAGCGTATTCGATTGTGGATAATGTACGAAAATGCAGAGAAGGACAAACAGTGACGTGAGTGAGAAATGTCATGTGAAATGAATTGAGTTTGGGATCCGTTCCAACGCGGAAAATGTACAACGCAAGGAGACGCATTGACGTTTCCACCGAATTTGGAAGAGCTTTCGCTGTTGTTGAGGAGACAACTGAATTTTCAATAATAATTATAGAATTGAGCTTTGTGCTCGGTTACAGATTTTAAATTTTCCCATCTAAGCTTTGTTTCATTCAGGATAATGCACGAATTCAAGTGTCATTAGATTTTCATTTGTGATAATTGAATATTCAGTCACAAATCTTGAGGTCTGTGGTCTGTGTACTCCACATCAATACGGTTAGCAAAGAAAGATCCCTTGAAATTAAAAGTTACGGACGTTCTGATTGCTTAAATCCTCAGTGTCATTTATGGGTATTGACATTGACTGAATTATTCGGAAGCAACCAATGCATAGTCAACCTGTCCCTTTGGAGAGTCTTATATATTCTTGTAAACATTTTGTTAATCATTATGAGGAAACAGTAAAATGAAATACGATACAGCAGAATTTTAAAATTTGAATAGATTGAAAATTTCTAAGTGTTTGTATTATATCACTAGAATTAAAAAAACTTGTCATTCTTACTTACACAGATGGGTAATTTACAATACATTAAACACAGTGGAAACTTACTGGAAACGATATGAACAATAGCAAGCATCAACCAAATGACAATGACAGATATTTATCTAGTCTCTATGATTACGACATGATCCTTGTGAATCTGAGAAACTATTAGAACTGCGGTTGTCAAGACTCGAGAAGAGGGAGGCGTTCGAAAGTTATGATGCTGACATTTTAGACTGGTCTCAGCGTGCCCCAGACTCGTTATATTTATGCATGCTTTTGATTTTGCTTTCCTACTACATAATAATAATACCTTCTGTTAGAAATTCTGAATGAAAGTTAATTCCTACATGAAGTGAAGAAATCTATGTAACAATTTGGCTTATTTCTATTCATTTGTTTATTTCGCATATGAAAACGTGTGCACGTTTTAGCTTTCTTTTTTAGCACTTGAGGAAGTGTTGGGTCTCATGAATGATGGTCATTCTCAAAGAGAATTCTCACAGTGACCAGTGTGGGACCAGTATATACTGGTATTACTGGACAACTAAGAGCAATTGTCTATATAGTTACAGTTACACTACAAAGATATCCTTGAAAGATCAAACATGTTCAAACGTGTATACAAATCTAGGAAGATCCAGGGATTGTATAAACTCAGCCTACAGCTAGAGTTTATACAATCCCTGGGAAGATCTTCCTTCCTATAGGAAGGACTTCACCACTATAGTGGTGAAGAGTCTCTAAAAATTTAGAGAACCTTCCGAGTATCTTCCCAGATACAAATGCACGAAAATATGTTGGTGAAAGAAAAGGTGAAAGGATGAAGATGAGACTGTTTTTTGTAAAGGTGGCATTGATTCGTTTTGTATCCAATTTCCCTCGCTGGATGAGAAACTATTTGGATCTCACCTTTTACAACATTCAGCAAATAAAAAGTGCATTTATTTAATTGGTGTCCAGTCCTGTCGCACGTTCGTGGGAAGAATTTAATTAGTGCTACATCATTGGATCGCCAGGTGAATTTTTTCGTTTCGTACGTACATGCAATCCAATGCCAAGTGCCCCCTACATTGGACCGTCGCCTCGAAGTCGCCGGCGGAGGAATGAATGGACCAAGGAAATGACATTAGAAAAAAGGAAAGCAACCCTTTTAGGTAAACACACCCTTCTTAATGCGACCGACTTTTAAATGCCTAAAATATTTCTTGTGTATTTGGTGTGCATAGGGGAATGTGCCTCCAGATTTGGTGTGGACGTCATGGGGTCGTCCTGTCCACCCCTGTTACCTCCCCTCGAAAGCACACCTCTTGGGAATCTTGACCTTCTTGGGTCCACTTCCGTCTTATTTGAGTGTCCTGCGTGTCCACCAAGTGTGGACAACCACAAGACGAAAATCCCAATAGGACTTCTAGAGCAGCATCGGGCTTGGCACGTCAGGGTCAATGCCCTCATCGAGCTTAGGACGAGGACAAAGTAAGCAATTTAGTATACACACATTTTTACGTCGTTTATTTAATCCCTCTTATGGCTTCTTTCTTATAGGGATGCTGGCGGTAATGCTCAACACTTTGGTCCTGGTTACCCAGGAATTCTTGCCATGCTCGAGTATATCTATAAAGTACGGAGGAGGGGGACCAAAGTCCTGGGAAAGTGGCTGACCAGAGGAGAATTCGTCATGAGGAAGAGGATGGAACCCTTGGTCACGTTGAAATATATGGACGGGCTGCAGGTAGAAACGTCACATCATCAAAGTCGTTACTGTGATTTTGATTCAAGTCTCGTGTCACCATAATACAGTACACCGTTGGGAACACGTTCCTTGGCCGCCAAAAGCAAGGGGAGTTCGTCTTCTTTGACATGAAGGAAATGGCACTGGAGGATGAGGATAATGACTATGATTATGATTCTAATTCTGACTATGATTATGATTCTGATTCTGATGACGGCAATAACAGTAGTGACGAAGAAGAAGAAAGTGATGGTGATAAGAAAGAGGTGGCAACAGAGGCAAGTGACGAAGAAGAAAAAAGTGATGAAGATAAGGAAGAGGAGGATGCAAAGGAGGAAAACTATTTCACCCTGACCTGCAAAAACGAGGGCATTTGGATTTCCAAAAATGAAACGGAGGTATGTATAACCACCATTTTCTTAGAAAATACTTGACTATCAGACAGTAATAACCTTTCTCCTTACTTCTGCAGGCTTCGTGTCATTCAACCATGGTGTCTGTGAATGGTGTCCCCTTAGTGCAGCATCCAGGTCGTCCTGACTGTTGTGAGGATGACACTGAACCTGTGTCAAAGTCAAGAAATCAGGAACCAGAATGTCATTGTAAAAGGAGACTTGAATTTGGGGATGTGGTGTCCATTTCCCACGGGGATGGGGGGAAATTCATAGATTTTCTGTTCAAGGTTAGCCTCCTATTGTTTCCTCTTGTCTCATCCTTCATTCTACTAATTCAATTGCAGATATCAAACTCAAATAAGGGAAGATCAGTTGACACTGATGATGGTGGGAGTGGTCCCAAGGGTAAGGAGGTTGTTTTCGTTAACAATGCAGTTGTACTGGAGAACTCGCTGGTACGGATAACATACATAGGGACTCTTTTCTTTCACTTTCCCATACTCAATTTAATTTTGACCATGATATACAGGTCCTAAAAAATATTCTCCCATTCCTCCCAACGACTAAGCTTCAAGGTTTCCGATCCCTTTCCCATCTTTGGAATACGGAGGCTCTCAAAGCCCTCCGGAGCAGAGTGACCGTAAGGCCCTTCCAAGGCTCTATCGAATCTGACTCATCTCCAGACGACCATATGCAAATATCCACCTACGCTTCCTCCCAAATGAACGAACTTAGGTTTCCCAACTGGGAGCTTACTTTGGAGCAGGATTGGATATCATGGAGTCCACGGGAGAGGATGATGACTATGGGGTATAAGAAACTGGCAGAGGACTTTGCTTGGTTCTTCGACACCCAATCCCACACCCATAAGGTCAGAAGTTTGACCCTGTTTGGGAATGGTGGAAAAGCGGCCACAAGGACAACTTTCACACTTTTCGAGACCGTCCTTAGAGCCCCTGGTGTGAAGAATCATCTGACAAGTTTGTACCTGTCCTTCGGCGCATCGTACGGACAAGCTTTGCCTCCTGCCTTGGAAGAAATGCCATCACTGAGGGACCTTACCCTATGCATAGATAGAAGTAGGGGTTTTGGCCCATTTTTCTTCCAAGCTTTCAACAAAACCTTTCTCTCCGCCGTGGGGAGTATCCGCAGTCTCAAATTAAAAAAGCCGATCAATTTTGCCGACCGTGCCCCCTTCCAATCCTATGTTTTGTCTGGCATCGCGCAGTTGCAGCCGCTCAAGTTCCAGCACTTGTCCCAAGTTTTTCTTGCAAGCGGTGGGGACGCACACATTGGCCCCCTTGCTAACCTACGAAAAGGGAGTCTGAAGAGTCTCACACTCCTGGAGTGCAACCCAGGAGAACTTATTTTCTCAACCCCACTCCGCCTTGTCCTCGAGAGGCATGGGGACTCCCTGGAAGAGCTCTCCCTCCACTTCGACATCAGAATCAGAGCCGCCAGCAATTTATCCATCAATTTCCCACACCAGATGCCGAAGCTCAGAAATCTCGAGATCTTGCTCTGCGTCACGGGAAGGGAGGAACCTATCGCACCCCCCAGATTTAGGTTTGGGGGACTGGCGTCTCCCACAGTGACCAGCTTTGACTACACGAGTGTCTTCCCCTCCATTCAGAGTTTGACGGTGTGGCCGGTGGCCGTGATCACAAGAAGATACCCTGGCTATCACGGTAGACATGACGACGATATTCCTATCAAAAGTGTGGAAGGGACGGAGTGGGAGACTTTTCTGCCCATCCTGCGCCCCTTCGTGACACCATCCTCCCCGTCTCCAGTGCACAGTCTACGGAGGGTGGATGTTCCATTCCTTTTCGAGAATAAGTACAACTCAGTTTTGGACAATTTGGAGAGGACATTTCCATCCACAGAGTTTCCTCCTGCTTTGACCCGAGCGAGGCTTCGCCCCATCTGCAGGTCTCCCCATCCTCTTCCTGCACAGCCTCTCCCTCCTCTTCCTGCACAGCCCCTCCCTCGTCGCATACGACGTCCCCCTTGTCGTTACTGACGCTCCAGACTTGGAGCGTCAGTAACAAGATGGAGCGACCCATGCAAGACCCCAGGATTCAAACCTGATAAGCTAAAAGTTGATGAAAGTGGCATAGGCACTTTTGAGACCTATTGTACTTATTCTCATGCTCACCCTTCACATTTGCAAAATCTTATATCTTTTATGTATTTCTTGTAAACTTTTTGTTAATCATAGGACGAAACAAAAAAATTAAATATGAAACAGAAGAATTTGAATAAATTGAGAATCCCCAACCATTTTTATTATTATATCACGAGAATGAAAGAAGGTGTCAGTCTTACTTACATACAATATCTAATTCATACTTAAACAAAGTGGAAACATTTTACTGGAAAGTAGGAACAATAAAAGCATATACCAAATGACAATGACAGATATTTTCTAGTCTCTATGATAACGACATTGTCCTTGTGAATCTGAGAAACTATTGGAACTGGTTGTCAAGACTCGAGTATAGGGAATCGTTCTGAAGTTGTGATGCCGAGTTTTTAGACCAGGAAACTGGTCTCAGCGTGCCCCACACTCGTTATATTTGTGCATGCGTGCTTTAGCTTTCCTACTACGACATAATAATATCCTCTTGAATGTAAGCATGGTCGATGAATTTCTGATCCCAACACGCACAGGCATGTGAGGAAGTGCATTATTTATACCAAACCAAACGTTGTCAATTAAACCCGAATAAATTATAGCACCGAGTCGAAACGAAAGGTTAGTGGGTACTATTTTATCATTTAAGTACATCAAGTTGCAGGAGTATCTATAACAGTCAATCAATTAAACTAAACGTCATTATTTGGATAAAGTGCTGGTAGTTTTTATCGTGCCTTGTGTCATTCATATCCAATTAATCATTCCTGATGTCTTTATATATCTAGAGACCTGCTCTTCATTCAGTGACCGACTTTTTGTTCAAAAATCATCAATTAAGATGGCCACGAATGAGGAACAGGGACTGTTCAATCTAGGGATTAAAATTTGCTCCCAATTTTATCATAAAGACAGGGATACGAGAGATGAAGGGCGCCGCCATGGGGATGGGAAGGGTCTTGTGTGGACGCGAGTGGTAAAATAAAGTGCAATACATTGATGATGATGACCATACCATAGGATTTTTTCTTTCATTTCAGTCAGAGGAGCCGTCGTAAACAGGGAGCACCGGAAAAAGACGAAGGTGGTCACCAAGCTGTTAGGGCCCAAGTCATTGGACGAGGGCCCAGAGGAATTTAATAAGGCTCTATGGACAATGTTTGTTGGAGCTGTGATGGAGTTTATGATAGCCTTTCAGATCAGGGGCAAGTGGTCAGAGTCTGAAGGCATTCAGATTATGCGACAAACTGTGAGAAATTGGCATCCGTTCTGACAACCAATTTTATGAACAACGTCAACAGTCTGCCGGAAAAAGAACTGACTGAAAAGAAAGGTCATTTGGATGCTGCATTCTTTACCAAGGCCTTCATATTCTTTTTGTAGAACCAATCAGTTCTCTTCAAGCCACTAATTTCTCGATCAATCAACTTAGACTGTCTTGAAATTAAACCAGATGCCTAAAGTAATGTTACCACTTTGTCACTGAATTTTTATCATCATCAGCGTATTCGATGGATAAAGTACGAAAATGTAGAGAAGAAGGACAAACAGTGACAGTTTTTTTTGGTTTTACCATTTAAACCAAAACTGCACGAGTGAGAAATTTCATTTAAATGTCATGTCAAATGAATTGGGTTTGGGATCCGTTCCAACGAGGAAAATGTACAAGGCAAGGAGACGACTTGACATTTCCACCGACAGTCGGGATAATACACGAATTCAAAAGAACAAATTAAGCATCAAGTGTCATTGAATTTTCATTGGTGATAATTGAGTATTCAGCGCAAATCTTGAGGTATGTGTGTACTCCATATCAATACGGTTGGTTAGCAAAGATGCCTTGAAATTAAAAGTTACGGACATTCTATGTTGCTTAAATCCTCAGTGTCATTTATGGGTATTGACATTGACTGAATTATTCGGAAGCAACCAATGCAGCGTCATTGACTTTGCGGCATTTTAAAGTAAAAAGCATGGGAAAAAGTACAAATTGAAAATGACGACTAAAATACCTAATGCCATGTCTATTATTATCCTGGATTGGATTTTGGTTGTCATGGTCTCCATTTCAGGTTCATATATTCTCAATCTAAACATTTTCATAGCGTCATTACTCCACCAAATGAACAAAGTGGAGAAACTCATATCCCATCCAACAATTAAGGGCACTTTGAGACATTTTGGGAGGTTGAGGTTCGGAAAAGCAAAGAGACGGCAACACGTGGTCGTGTCGAATGGATTTGATTTCTTGTTTTGATTGAAATACAAATAAAAACGTTCCATAAAAATAAAGTGAAAATTAATATTTACAACTGCGGGTATTCGTGGATCGCAATTCCATTTCACTTCAGAGTTCACCAACCAGCGACCGAAATACCAGAAACATGAGGGATGGTAAATTTTAATAACTTTAAATTTTATTTATTTACATACCGGCCTAAATACAATGTATTCTCATCATACAGGCAATGGCCCGTCCTGGCCGTTCATAATTAAACATGCCACCACACTGACGCCTCGAGATCGTCGACGGAGGAAAGAATGGGCCAAGCGACTGGCACTAGAAAAAAGGAAGGCAGCCCTGTTAGGTAAACACAACCTTCTTCATAATGCGATGGACTTTTCAATAATTTGTGTGTATTTTCTTGAGCATAGGAGATTTTGCGTCCAGAACGGGTGTTGGCGTCATGGGGTCGTCCTGTCCCCCCTTGCTACCTCCCCTCGAAGGCACACCTCTGGGAAATCTTGACCTTGGGTCCACCTCCGTCTTATTTGAGTGTCCTGCGTGTCCACCACGTGTGGACAACCAGAAGACAAAAATCCCAATAGGACTTCTAGAGCAGCATCGGGCTTGGCACGACAGGGTCAATGCCCTCATTCGGCTTAGGACGAGGACAAAGTAAGCAATTTACTATACACACATTTTTATGTCGTTTATTTTACCCCTCTTATGGTTTCAGGGATGCTGGGGGTAATCCTTCACATTTTGGTCTTGGCTTCCCAGGAATTCTTGCCATGCTCGAGTATACCTCTAAAGTAGTACGGAAGAAGGGGACCAAAGTCATGGGGAAGTGGATGCCCAGAGTAGAATTCGTCATCAAAAAGAGGATGGAACCCTTGGTCACGTTGAGATATGTGGATGGGCTGAAGGTCTGTATAAAGTCATTATTGTGATGTGATTTTGAATCAAGTCTCTTCTCTTGTCATCATATACAGTACACCGTTGGGAACAAGTTTCTTGGCCGCCAAAAGCAAGGGGAATTTGTCTCCTACTGCATGAGGGACGTGACTTTGTACGATGAGAATGATGTCTATGTTTCTGATTCTGACTCTGATGACGACAATGACAATAATGATGAAGAAAACAGTGAGGAGGAGGAGGAGGAGAAGGCAAGTGTTTTTCGTCACTTGCCAAGTGACGAAAAACAAACTGAGGATGTTACCAGTTGGGATACAAAAAAGAGAGAAAACTATTTCACTCTGACCTGCAAAGACGAAGGCATTTGGATTTCAAAAAGTCAAACGGAGGTATGTATATGTATATAGACACTTTCTTTCTGAGAAAAGACGCAGACCTAAATAAAGATACATACCAGACTTACAATACAACTTACTTTTTAGTAGTATATCTCTCATAGATAGTAAAACAACCTTACATTTCTCCTTTTTTGTAGGTATCCTGTCCTTCAACCGTAGTGTCCGTGAATGGCGTTCCCTTAGCCCTGCATCAAGCACCTCATCCTTGTTGTCAGGGTGAAGCTGAAGCTGTGTCAAAGCCAATAATAAACCAGGGAGAGTGCCGTTGTAACAGGAGACTTGAATTTGGGGATGTGGTATCCATTGCCCAAGGGGAAGGGGGAAACTTCATAGATTTTCTGTTCAAGGTTAGCCACTTATTCCCTCGTCTCATCATTCTTTCCAATCAAAATTATTTAATTGCAGGCATCAACCACAAATGAGGAAAGACCTCCTGACAGTGAAGAGGAAGAAGGGGGTGACACTGAGACCGAGGAGCTTGTTGTCGCCAACAACGCGACAGCATTATTGGAGAACCCTCTGGTACGTAATTATATCTACATAGGATTTATGTTTGAATGTCGCCATTTTAACGTTGACCATGATATATATGTAGGTCCTACAAAACATTCTCCAGTTCCTTCCAACGACCAAGCTTCAAAGTTTCCGATCCCTCTCCCATCTTTGGAATACGGAGGCTCTCAAATCCCTCCGGATAAGAGTGACTGTAAAGCTCTTCAAAAGCAAATCATACGACCCTATGCAAATATCGATCTACGCTTACTCCCAAATGAACGCCCTCAGGTTTCCCCACTGGATGCTAAAATTGAACCCGGATTGGGATTGTAGAAAGAAACTAGCAGATGACTTTACTTGGTTCTTCGACCCTCAATGTCACACCCATAAGGTCAAGAGTCTGACCCTGTTTGGTAAAGGAGGGGTGACCTCAACACTGTACGAGACAGTCCTGAGAGCGCCCGGCGTGAAGAACCATCTGACAACTTTGGACCTGTCCTTCGACTTTGACCACAGCCCCGCTTTGCCTCCTGCCTTGGAAGAAATGCCGTCCCTGAGGGACCTTACCCTATGCATAGGTGGTACTAAGCGTCTGGAACCACGTTTCTTCCAGGCCTTCAACGAAACCTTTCTCCCTGCCGTAGGGAGTATCCACAGTTTCAAATTAACAAACCCGATCAATGTTCCCGATCCCGACCCCTTCCCTTCCTTTGTGCTATCTAGGATCGCCCTGTTGCAGCCCCTCCAGTTCCAGGACTTGTCCCATATCTTCCTTGTAAATGGTGGGGACGAGCACATCGGCCCCCTTGCTACCCTACGAAAAGGGAGTCTGAAGAGTCTCACACTCTTGGGATGCAACCCTGGAGAACTTATTTTCTCCACCCCACTCCGCCTTGTCCTCGAGAGGCATGGGGACTCCCTTGAAGAGCTCTCCCTCCACTTCGACGTCACAGCCACGGGTAATTTGTCCATCAATTTCCCACACCAGATGCCGAAACTGAGAAGTCTCGAGATCCTCCTCTGCGTCAGGGGAAAGAAGGAACGTTTCCCCCCCAGATTTAGGTTTGGGGGACTGGAGTCTCCCACAGTGACCAGCTTTGACTACACGAATGTCTTTCCCTCCCTTCAGAGTTTGACGGTGTGGCCGGTGGTAGCCGTGATGGGAAGAAGAAGAAGATATGGCTATCACGGAAGACATGACGACGACATTCCCATCAAAACTGTGGAACGGACGGGTTGGGGGACTTTTCTGCCCATCCTGCACCCCTTCGTGACACCCTCCTCCCCGTCTCCAGTGCACAGTCTACGGAGGGTGGAAGTTCCATTCCTTTTTGAGAATAAGTACAACCCAGTGTTGGACAATTTGGAGAGGACATTTCCATCCACGCAGTTTCCTCCTTCTTTGGACCAAGCGAGGCTTCGGCACTACTGCCCACGTCCCCTTCCACAGCCTCGCCCTCGTCGCATACGACATTGTCGTACTGACGCTGCAGACCGGGAGCGTCAGTAACAAGATGAGACCATCCATGCAAAGCAAGACCACGACCCCAGGATTCAAACCTGACAAGCTAAAAGTTGAGGAAAGTGGCTGGCATAGGCACTTTTGCGACCTATTTATTTGCATTATTCTCACCCTGCCCCTTTGCAGAATCTTATATTTTCTATGTATTTCTTGTAAACTTTTTGTTAATTATAGAAAGAAACAGTAAATTGAAATATGAAGCAGAAAAATTTGAATAAATTAAAATTCCTAACCTTTTTTATTATATCACGAGATTGAAAGAACTTCAATCTTCCTTCCTTCCTCGAGTCTTCCTTTACATATAACTTACAATATTCTAATACATACTTAAACACGTAGTGGAAACATTTTACTGGAAACTACGAACAGTAAAAGCATTGACCAAATGACAATGACAGATATTATCTAGTCTCTATGATAACGACATTGTCCTTGTGAAACTGAGAAATTAGGGGAACCGGCTGTCAAGACTCGAGTATAGGAAAGCGTTCGAAATTTTTATGTTGTCGAGTTTAGATCTAGAAACTGGTCTCAGCGTGCCCCAGACTCGGTATATTTGTGCATGCGTGCTTTGGCTTTCTTGCAGCATAATAATACCCTCTGTTCAAAATTCCGAAGTCAATGTAAGCAAGCATGGCCGATGAAGATGAGACTGTTTTTTGACAGCAGCAAACGCAAAGGTGGCACAAGTCACAACAACGGATTGATTGAGTGATTCATTTCTTGCATATATCTCACCACTAATCAGAATTTTTGATGCCAACAACACAGGCATGTGAGACAATTTGATAACAGCATTGGTATTATTTATAATCAAGTGAGGAAGGAAGCAAACAAGAAAACAAAGTGGGATGGAACATTTTTCATTCATAGAAAATGGTGTGTTTGATGCCAATGCCGACGCCGACACAACTCACTCACTCCTGGATTTTGCTATGATATGAAATTATGCTTCCTTTCTTATTATCCTTTTTTTCATTCCCTCCCTCCCATCACAACAAAATCAAAGTTGGAAAGTCGAAGTCCATTTTTGGTATGTGCATTAAACTAAACGTCATTATTCCAATTAATCATTCCTGGTTTCTTTCTTTATCTAGAGTCCTCCACATCCAGTGACCGACTTTTGTTCAAAAATCATCAATTAAGATGGCAGCCACGAATGAAGAACAGAGACTGTTCAATCTAGGGATGGAAATTTGCTCTCACTTTTACCATAAGAAGGCCTTTTATCAACTAGAGACAAAGACAGGGATACGAGAAATGAAGGGAGCAGTCATGGGGATGGGAGGGTCTTGTGTGGACGCTAGCGGTATAATAAAATAAAACATATGATGATAAGGATGGTCATAGGATTTTTCTTTCATTTCAGTCAGAGGAGCCGTGTCAGCGACGGTGCAAATTCCAGTCGTCCCTGCCGCAGCAGGATCCCTGGCCTCTAAGGTCTTCAACACCGTCGTCAACAGGGAGCATCGGAAGAAGACGAAGGTGGTCACCAAGCTGTTAGGACCCAAGTCATTGGACGAGGACCCAGAGGAATTTAATAAGGCTCTATGGACAACATTTGTTGGAGCTGTGGTGGAGTTTATGATAGCCTATCAGGGGCAAGTGGTCAGAGTCGGAGGACATTCAGATTATGCAAGGAACTGTGAGAAATTGGCGACCTTTCTGACAACCAATTATATTCAGCCTGGCCAGAAGTCATGAGCGATTTGATGGAAACTGTATCTTTTTCAATGCTGAGATGAATGACAATGGACTCAAGTCCCAGCTTAAGGAACTCTTGGTGCATCGCGGACATCCCCATTCTCTAGTGGAGAAAATGCCAGTAGAAAAATTGAAGCACTTGCTCTACTGTCAAATTCTGAAGGAACAAAATTTCCTTCTCTTTGACGATGTGATGGACTTAGAGGTGGTCATGAAATTTCTACCCACGTCAACCACTGGAATTCTCCACAAGGCAAGTGTCCTTCTCACGTCGAAGAAACCATGGGAAGGAGGTGAAAGAGGGAAGATTTGCAACATTCGCGTGGATGTTTTTACTGAAGATGAAGCCACCAATTACATACACCAATTCAATAATGAGCTTACAAAGGAGCAGTTAAAAGATGCGTTCCACAAGACATCCAAAATTCCCTTGGACCTTTCCCTGATCTGCCAGAGTTACAAGTACGTAAAGGAAGCTTCTTGCTCGTGGGACGAGCACGTGACAAACTTCGGGTACATTCCGGGGACTCATGAAACCCCCAAGAGTGTCCTCCCCGGACTTGAGGAAGGGGTTGACTACAGCATCAGTACGATAAGGAATGTGGCTTTTTCCATGAAATTGTTGGAGAAAGTGAAAGTTGGTGGACCTTTGGCCGTCTTCATCTTGAACAACCTCGCCTTCTGCAGGGAGACGATGATAAGCAGGAAGGACTTTGCTCATCGTCATCCCTCCATCAGACGTCATGCTCAAGTAGAGCCAGGTGTAAGGCCAGAGGAAACAAACATCAGAATCAACATCGCTCTAGCATTGTTAACCAAATTTGGCTTCATCCAAGAGTTAAAAGAAAATGAGGATGTCCTATTCAGCATACACCACTCCTATCAATGTGCCTTAGCACTTGGGATGGGAGAGAAGTTGGCAACGGATATCATTTTTGGCCTGCTTGAATGGGTTCAGAGCCAGAAGGACATAACGAACTCATTCAAAGTTCAGAAACTGCTTCACGCTGTCCCAATTTGGGAATGTATAAAAGATAATCCAGTACTGTTGAAAGCCTCGACAAAGACCAAGGACATCTTGCTGACAATTTGCTATCTCGCACCCAACAGCAGTGACATCCAGCTTTGGGAGCGTCATTGCGATAGTGAAAAGGATTTTGTCTTCAAGCTGCTGAACAGTACGGAGGAAGACGACTGCCCTGCACTGACAGCATTGATATACCATGAGAAAATGTTGGAGACTCTGGCCGAGTTGGTGAGGAAGGTGGCCTCGGTACTAGACAAGATGAAAGACACCAAGCCATTCGACAAAAACGTAGTGGAGTGGTAGAGTGGAACGGAGAAAGAAAGTACTTCCACTCTCACTGAAGAATTCATACATTCGCAAATGCTCCTGGTGGCCTACGACTCTTTAAGATTCCCCAGTGCCTTTGCGGTGATTATCTCCAACTTTCCACTTTTAAATTACACTGGACAAATACCTACAGAAGATTGTAGAACTCTCCTCCAGTAGATTGTTATCCAAATGATGCAAAAACCGGAGGTGGTGAAGAAAGTTGTTGATCTTGGGGTCAGGTATAAGAGTGACCGGATGAAAGACCAAGTGGTCGGGTTTCTTGACATACAAGACAAGTATGGAAGGACAGCAGTCCACTACGCTTTCGGCCATGTCAACATTGAGGTTCTCCAACTCTTGTTAGAAGCGTGTGCGCATGCAGGACTTCAGGATGCACGAGGAGATACTCCTCTCCATCATGCAATCTATCAGGTCAGATTGGCTATGCAGAAATGGGTGGATGCAAAAGAATGGGTGCTTCCAACCTGGGCAGCAGGAAGTAATTTAAGTAATTTTGAAATAATAAACGGCTTCCATAGACTTAGACAAGCTTATCCGGGCCAATGGGCAGATGATGATCTTACCCCTCTCCTCAACGATTACGAAGACCAATTGAATGAAATGCTCAAAAAGTGTAAGAGGCTCACAGAATTAGTTTTACGTAGCAGGACTTGTGCTATCGATGCCGAAAATAAAGTTGGACTCACAGCTTTGCAAACGGCGTTGATATCTTTTCCACAAATAAGCGTTGAGATTGTGGGTTGTCTCTTGGACGCTGGGGCAGATGTCAATAAACTATCAAACTATCTGCAAAATTTCACGCCGTTGCACTTGGCCATTCAACATAAACCCCCCAACCTAAAACTGGTGGAATTGTTGGTGACTTGCCACAATGCGGATCCCTCCAAGAGAGACAAAACCGGCAAGAGACCGGTTTACCACTTGAACCAATGGTGGAAACAAATGCCTGGTAGCCTGGTGGAATTGGCTCAGGAAGACTATGAGAAAATGTTCCAGCTACTCAGTGTCGACGATGATGATGATGACGTCATGAAGTTGACATAGGTGACGAATGTCGTAGATGGACAGAGAAGGCTCAACTATTTTGAGCTACGAGCTACTTTTCTTTGCATTTGTTTGCATTAATTTTATACTGTTTCATTGTTCGGTCTTCGATCTCTTGTTTATTAAAAAATATAAAATAATACTCCTTGTGCACAAAGGCTAACTGCTGGAACGCTGGGCCATTTTGTAAAATAAGAAAATAAAAATGTCAAGAAAAAAATGTAATTATGTCCTCGATTTGATTTTCTTTTGAGGGCTGTTACTGCTACTATCATCTTTTTTTTACTAAAACATTTTGTTGGAACGTAGACGCTATATTACGATAACTCTTCCTTTTTTGCACAGAAAGGTGCAGGACGACAACGAAAGTGAGCCGGATACACATTTTTGAGCATTTGTGTTCAACCCTAATGTCATCAAATGAAACAACCCTAACAACGTTATCCATATCCCTGTGCACTGTGGGAAAGGTCGATGCGGATGGAATTGTTGACGCGTCCATTTGACGATGACGAGGATATGTGTTTTTAAAGGATGTCTCAGCGTGCCCCAATCTTACTGTGTGAAGTCTGGAGAAATAATTTGCATAACTTTAAACTGCTTCCTGTCACTATGTAATTGGCAAAGCTGTCTGTAAAAAAATCATTGACTTCGACTCCAGTGCTACTATTATCGACTGTCCTTTCCAAACGCGTAAAATACCACACGACAAAACAAAAAAGCCACAAAAGTCATGATGAGGGTGACCCTTCTGCAAATTCCCATGACGACGACGATACGTCTTTCTAAAGAATGTCTCAGCGTGCCCCAATGACACATTTCCCGAGAAGTGATTATAGTTATATTATGTAATAATTTTAATTACATAATCAGCAGAAAGCAATAATATGCATACCATAACGTTTCAAGAAGACAGTTTATGTGATGAACTAAAATCATTTA
>JAQGCL010000156.1:0-20999 GCA_034699605.1 Isotomiella paraminor | reverse complement strand
GACACTTTTGTTATCGGCACTTCGGCACACTGAATATTGATAACGATTGCATATCAGCACAAACCGCAATCCACATGAGTAGTAGTATGGTATATCTATGTATACCTCATCCAGCCCTGTATGGGCATCTATTTCCTCCTCACGCATGGAAATCCATGCACATGTAAATCCATGGGTATATATGCACATGGAAATACATGTGTGTGGTAAGATGTACATGTTCATACGTGTCCAGCATAAAAAAACGTTTCTGTTTGGTCGATGACTCGGCCGAAGGTCAAAAACAAAAGGAACAAACGAATGCCAAAAACGTTTTCTTTCTCCCTATTTAAATCGATGTAGCATGGTGTGTTTAAATCATTCCTCACCCAACTTTATCAGAGCAAAGTAATAGTTTTGATTGTTCTCTGTCTTTCTTCCACTGCAGTAAAAATGGCACAGACGCAAATTGTGTCAGCCTTTCGAGCACCTTTAGCCTACACTGACCACCGATTCTGTGGTATGCCTCTGCTTGCTGTCAGACTTCGGGAGAAGTTTGAGGAAGCTGAACAAGTTATAGCTGACGCTTTGGGTGTGCAGAAGGAGGGTCAGGAGATTCAACAAATTCTAAGACTACCCAACTGGTATGTAGGAGCCAACCTTCGCTCGGTGAAGAATCTAAAGAAGCTCGTTGACCGTGTCTTGGCGAAGGACATCCCCTATGATCAGCCAATTGCAATCAAATCTGCAAAAAAAGGCACCATATCTCAGACAACTTATGACGTCATCCAAAAACTATTAGTAGCAGAGCGGGAATTGGCAAAGGGTCTTGGCATGCCCGTGGATAGCTGGGAAGTGCAACAGTTTCTACGGATGCCGAATTGGTATGTGGGCAGCAACAAGCGTTCAGAGCAAAATGTGTGGAGGATTGTTCAACATGTAATACCGCATGGAGATGAAGAAGCACAAATAGTAAATACTAATTAAACGTAGTATTGTCCTTGTTATATTTTTAGACATTCATTGTTATAAACGTTAACCTTGCGATATATTGGCTACTTTTGTAAATAAAAACGTTGTCCAACCTATAAATGGTTTTCTTTTGTTGCATAGAAGGTCATGTTCCGACGTTTCTTCATCCTATATAAACAAGCATACAAGGCCATATTCCTACGTTTTTCAGCCTATATAAACCGGCATGTAAGGCATCACCATACATCATTCTTCAACTCACTTCTGCTTAGGTAGTAAGTTAGAAATTACTCAGCAATACCCACTAGATTGCATAGAAACTAGGGCTCAAGCTAAACTACAAAAATGGTTTCCGAGGAAGGTAATCTGGAAACTTTGGTTTCAGGGGGGAGTAGCATGGGAACTTATGTTTCCGGGGGGGACTTTCTTTGCCCAGCGGTCATAACTTACATAGCTCAGGGTCTAGATCCGGTAGACTTGAAAACTTTTCGGCTGGTGTGTAAGGATTGGGATTTTTATGGGAGGAAGGAACTTTTCCGAAAGGGGCATGTTAACTTTTGTTACCCCTATGGATCTAGGCCGAATACTATGGAAGTTATTCGGTCATACGGGGAAACTTTTGAAAATAACGGTTATGAGACGGTCATATTTCGACCTTTTGCCTGGAAAATAGATGGTGGTCAGTCACGTCAACTTTTGATTAATGTATTTGAGTCGCTGGTAGACAATAGTTTTGGCAATGTTCGCAAATTGTATCTAGAGCTCCTACCGTGTGATTATGGCACCATAATGAAAAAGTTGGAAAAGTTAGTAAATCTGAGGGAGCTCTATATAGGGTTGGGTTCTGAGAGCGATTCCGTTACTTGCGGTTCTCCTATACCCAAGTTTGGTCGGAATATTGCAAGAGACTATTTGGTTGATGTGGAGGGGTATGTTTTAGTTAACAGTAATAGATGTTTTGGTGAATTCAGCAACGACTTCAAGCTACCACAGATCATTAAATTGTCTGTTAGGGTCCCAAGAGGATATATAATGGCGCCAGTTGAGAACAATCCTCAAGTTTTGAGAGGCTATCCTGCAAATCATGTTAGATTTTGCGACAAAGTCGCTGATATGTTTAGTATATTTCCAAACGTCAAGACTCTTTGTTGTTGTCCTTGCAGTAGTGTCAATGTCGTAGAAACGTACGTACACCAACGAAAACCCAACGTGAAAATAATTTCAGCGCCACAGTGTCTTGCATGTTATGGACAATATTTAGTAAGAAAGGCAATCTACTAGTGAGGGTTTTTGCTGAAAAAATGTAGTTTCTAATGTTAGAAACAACGTTTGACCTATACTTTTAGTAGTTGTAATTTTGTTTTGTTACGTTTTATGTTACGTTTGTAAATATTTAGCCTTGAGTACCACTATTTAATGAGCCACTGAAGTCTGTACTAATATTCACTTTCAAGTTGGAGATTAGCGAGAGCTACTGAACTCTTTCAAGTTAGTTTGTGTGGCTCAATGTTTCTTAAAATTCACTAATAAGTTTCTATTTTTATTTTTTCAGAATGTTTCCGCAACTTCTCAACCAACACTGCATCTGTGGGAGTGGATTTTCCAACCATGTCAAGAACATTAATCGTGAAACTGCAACCTCTCCCAAATTTTTGGTTCTCAAGAAATGGAAACGTTGCAAACTTGGGAACGGAGAAGTTTCTGAAACCAACTGCAACCCTCGTTTTGAGTGGTCGTGTGACAGAGGTCATTCCGTTAAGACTTGCGGACACAGTCTCCACCTTCGTTGTCTTCGTTATTGGATTAGAAAGTTTCCAGACCATCATCCCCCTTGTCCTTTTTGTAATAAGACTTTTAACTATGCAATAGGTAGAGTTTATAGAAACAATATGTATAGACTTTGAAGACCTGTATTTGGTACCTCCAATAACTGGAAATTATTTAATAGGTATGATGCTAATATATGTGGCTTATATCGTTTGGATAACTCTTATTTTGAATGGTTAGAAGGACAGTTATGGCATTTGGATGATGTGGCTCAAAGGAAGGCCTATGATGAATCTGTAAAAAACAATATGTTACCTTATAAGTATTAATTTGTAATAAACAGCATGTCTTTTTTTGTATTAATAAATACATTTTTTTTATTCAATAGCAATTTTTATGAATAAACATTTCATTGCTCATGTTAACAATATCTCGATACAACCATGCATCCTCCTCATGATCAAAAAACGATTCAAATCTCTCATCACAAATAAGACACTTTAGTCCATCTCTCGTTGCACACTCCACAATGTCTACCTTGGTTGAAGCCTTTTCCCACTCTTTTTGTACTTGTAGAATTTGCTGCTTCCAAAGCTCCTTGCCTTTGTATTCCAGTAATTTTTTAGCTTCATGATTTTGATGGAAATGCCAGTCCAAATGGTCATGATGTTCTTTTTGCTTTGTAAATCTCATGCCGCAAGTAGAACACAGCGCTCCCTGGTATAATTCGTTGACAAGACGCCATTTGTTCAAACTGTTGACCAAAGGGCTTAACGTTTTGCCGGTCCAGAACTGGTACTCCATGGTACGTGTTGTTTCTCCCGTGACCAATTAGTAACTGTCCAGCAGTCTAGAAGCGGCTCCAGATGCATTGCGGAGAGTTTGGGCTCCTGCCTTGACTCCGCGCATTGGTGACACAATTGTTTTTGCTCCATCCAATATAGGACGTGCTGCAAGAACTAATGCATCTTCGACTGTGTAGTCTTCCAGACCCTCAGCAGCCAAGAGTATTTTTTCACCATCTCTGATGTAGCCATATGGTTCAGCATCATCACCATACAAAAGCAATTCTGCTGCAGTAATTGTGGAGTCCATAAACATTCCAGCAGCAATACCAGTAGCTATGGCACCAGCAGGACCACCAACGGCAAGACCCAATCCTCCAGCTACTGCAACTCCCAATGCCCTAGACGCATCTTTCATGCTCGCATCCCCGGCCTCATTGTCCCCGCAAGCATAATGCACTATCCCTTTTACATGACCAACTACAGGTGTGGAATCTGCCATATTGTCCAAAGTGGTAAGGAACTTTTCCTGAACTTCTCGAGCCTTTTCAGGTTCTCCAGCAATCGCATGTTTTAGCGAAGAAAGTTGAGAAGTGATTGGAAACACGTTGTCATTGATGAAGTCATCTTGCGTCTGCCGTGCACCTTCAACATCACCAGAAATGGCCTGGCCGAGGGATTTCAGTTGTGAGACAACTGGAAAACTGTTCACAAAACTCATTATGCGGGTATATAAGGCGTTTGAAATTTGGGTGAGAGCTAGTGGAGGCCTATTTATACTAAATCCAAAAACATGAGCGGATTTTATGTGCACCTTCAAAGCGACTCGTCCTTTCAATATTTCAAGGATAACAAGATTAGCGATTTTAGAAACTGGCTGATAAATCCCGTCAGCTTGGAACCAAATGCATACGAAGTAGCTCTGTTGGAGTGCACGTTTCCATCTCTTCAAGATGGAATTCCAAAAGGGCGACAACTGTACCGGTATCGTCCTGTTACACCTGATGACAACAACAGCGTGAAAGAGGTTCCCGAATCTGCATGGAATTACGTCTACGCAACGCAAAATATTAAGACAATAGCAAAACTCACAAGTAGCTTGTCCGTTACACGAAAGATTTTGTTTTCTCAGGATCCACAAAGCTACATGTTAATTCGAATAACAGATTTAAAAAATGACAATTTTGTTATTGAATTCGATCATGAAATTTCAAGCATGCTGGGGTTTGAGCCAACAACAATTGTTAAAGATGAATTGGAGTCGCAGTATCCAACAGTGCTGTATTTTACAAAGCGATACTTTATTTACAGCGACATAGTTGAAAACCAATTGGTCGGGGACACTTCAGGTCCAATTTTGAGAACATTCCTAGACAACTCAAAGGAACAGGCATACCCTCAGCTTGTGAGCCAAACCTTTTCCAATCCACAGTACGTATCACTGGCCAAAGCAAACTTTGACTTCATTCACATGTATATACGGGACCACCTGGGGAAACCTCCACAATATGAATTTGGATCTTTTGCGGCAACTCTACATTTCAGAAAAAAACGATAATGTATTCATGCCTGAATAGTCCGGATGATTTCTACGAGGTCTATGCTCCACAAACAGGTGGGTCGACGATTGCATATAAAGCCAGCTACCACCGCCAAAAAGGCCATGGTCTTGGCGGTATTTTTGGATCCATTGCAAGACGACTCATACCGTTTTTCCAGAATCACATTTTGCCACACGTTTTACCTGCTGCAAAGACTGCAATCAGGAACGTGGCGCTAGACGTAATTGACAGCCCCAGTTCATTCAAGGATTCTCTCAAATCGAACGCCACACAAGCTATAAAAGCTATGGGTCGAAGCGCCGTCAGTCAGTTGGGATCTGGAAGACGTCGGAGGAAGAGGAGACGTGTTGTGAGAAAAACTGCTACTAAAAAAAGGAAAGTGACCAGAGGAAGAAGAATTCAAAAGAAGTCAAGAGGAAAAAGACGACTTTTCTTCAAGAAGAGTCTATTCGACTAAGAGAATGGCTAAAAAAGGTGTGGTCAATTTTGTTCGAAGCGAGACGGATTTGTTCTCAGAGCCTGGATTTGACCTGTCGTTACAAAGTTCACAAAGAGTGAATTACCATCCATTAACAAATATCTCGGACAGAACCGCACCAATCACCTTCATAATTCAAGGAAATGACTCTCAGTATATTGACTTTTCCGAAACTCAGTTGTATATCAGATGCAAAGTTGTGGACTCCAAAGGAGAGGCAAGACCATCGGATCAAGTTAATATTGCGCCAGTCAACAACTTTTTGCACTCTCTGTTCCAGCAAGTGTCCATTTCACTCAATGACATTGTGATAACTCCTCCTACTGTTTTGTACCCATACAAAGCATTTATTGAAACCATTTTGTCGTACGGCAGAGAGTACACAAAGAGTCAGGCACAGGCGGCAATGTACGGGAAAGAAGTCTCTGCAGTTACTACGGATAGCAAGTGGGTTGAGAGACAAGGCGTTTGCAACGAAAGCAAAGTGTTTGAAGTTTGTGGAAAATTTCGTAGCGACATTTTCAATCAAAATCGGTATCTTATCCCCGGTATTGACATCAAAATTGTTCTGAATCGGGCTCCCGACTCTTTTTGTCTGTATTCTACAACCCCAACAGATAAAAAAGTTACTATCGATGCCAGTCAAGTACAAATTCTAGAAGCAAAACTGGTCGTGCAAAAACATTCACTGTTACCGTCAATTGCGTTGCAGCATGCAAAACTGCTCGATCAAGGACATCCAGTGTGTTATCCTATGCGAAGGGGAGACGTAAAATCATTTTCATTGCCGATTGGGACTATACAGTACACAAATGAGAGCCTGATTCAGGGTATGTTGCCTGACAGATTGGTAGTTGGAATTGTTTCCAGCACTGCGGTTCATGGGAATTATTTGGAAAACCCATTCAATTTTGTACGAGCCGGAATAAGTAGCATTCAAGTCACAGTAAACTCTGAGCAAGTGACGTCTCAAATGTTTGAATTGGACTTTGACAACAAGAAGAGTATAGAAGCGTACTTCAGTATTTTCTCCGGATTGGGGCTTGCAAATATGGACTCTGGAATTGATCTGACCTTCGACATGTTCAAGTCTGGTAAAACCTTGTATGTTTTTGACTTGAGACACCAACATGATGGATGTGCTATACCCCGACATGGGAGCGTGAAAATCGATATAAAGCTAAAAGCTGACACAAAAACCGCCCTAACAGTTCTCTGCCACTGTGACTACCAATCGGTCCTCTATATTGACAAGCATCGACAAGTTTACTTCAAGGATTACCAGTCATGAATACTGGAGAGCTACTCGGTATCCTGAAACGTATTTGTAAAAGAAAAAAAGTGGCACACGATGTCATCCCATCAGATCACCTTGTGGAATACAGTAAATCCCCCTACCCCGTCGCATTGATCGTCAATTCAAAGGATTCATCCCACTCTGGAGAACACTGGCTAGGGATGTTTTGTAGGGGTAAAGTGGTTTACTTTTTCTGTAGTTATGGAGTGGGGATCGAATTTTATGGTAATCACTTTAAGGAATTTGCAAAGAATAAATTAGTAATTCAAAACAAAGTTCCTCTGCAATCTTTCACCACTAGCGTATGTGGAAAATATGCCCTTTACTTTCTTTCAAAAATTTTGGACAGACAAAGTTTGTCTAGTGTTTACTGTGGATTTTCAAAAAATCGCAGAAAAAATGATGTAATAGTGGATAGATTTATTAGTATACACAAAAAAATACAATGTAAGAGGATGCCAAAATGTAAAATACAGAACGCAATAAATTTTGTTTGACAAAAAATTAAAAATGTGACCATTTATTAAGTTTTCGAATTCTAATACATTTCTTTTTCTTCCCTTCACCTCTTTGGGAAGGTGATGCTGCATGAGCGTCATATATGTTTTTAATAAATAATAATGTTCCGCGAGTAAATAGGGTTGGAGGTGGACTTTCTTCTTTGATTGCATCAAGTAGCCACATGAGCTCGGTGTATTTAGTCGCATTACTACGGATTCCAGAGCACATCATTAGTAAGTACTTGTTTAACCGTGAAATGGGAATACATCTTCCTTTCCATGAAGCACTGTCGCTCTCGATTTTCATACCGTTTTCAATCATAAAGTCCAATATGTGCGCACCCCTCGCCGTGGTACCCGATAAAACCGCAAGTCTGTCATAACCTGCAACAGGTTTTTGGTCACTCGCGGGAGCTTCCACGGATTTTACTCTCAGGGGTTTGTTCATGTCTTTATTAAATTTGTCAATCAACTGTCTGCTCAAATTCTGAAGAAGTAGTAACTTTGCATCCTCGGGTAAATCCTGTTGCAGAACTGCTTTCTTTTCGTTTTTCAATTTTTGTTCTTGCCCCACATATTCTTCATCAGAGTCTTGATTAATTTGCATAAGCTTTCGGTACATGCTTTCAGGAACAAGCTTCATTTTTGTAGCCATGATGAAGCAAGTGATACCAGTAGAGGAGCTAGGAGTGGAAGGAATGCACCACCTCTTTGTGTTAAATGTCTTCTTTTGCGATTGATTGGGACGCTCCTTTCACAACACAGTTTTAATGATTTCTTGAATGGCAACAATTTTGATTCCCTCTGTTTCGAAATTGGAATGTTCTTTTTGAGTACGTTCAGGCAAAGTTCACAAATTGCACGCACTTCACTGTCCGATGCTTTGTTTAAGGTTTTGTTTCGCCCCTTTTTGTGTTTTAAGCGACACAAAGTTCTTAAAAATTTCAAGTTTCTGAACACCCTGTTTTCCGCCATGGCCGTTGCCTTTATATAAGACCCCCCTGACTCGCTATTTATACGCAGAGATGGATATCAAAAGAGCATACTTAAATCCCAGGATACCGGGAAGCCTTAGTGGTCTTTCGGGGTTCCTGAAAAGCGGTAAAAAACGGAAAGCAAAGGAAGTTAAAAATGCATTGTTAGGCATCCCAGCTTACACATTTCATTTTCCAAGAAGGAAAAGATTTCCTAGCCGATTTGTCTATTCACCTTTTATCAATGATCAATGGGGTTTAGACTTACTGGATGTTGGCCGTTTCAGCAAGAGCAACAACGGGACAAAGTTTTTGGTAACTGTGATTGATGTGTTTTCCAAAAAGGCTTTTATTGAGCCCATTAAGGACAAGAGTGGACAATCAGTCAAGAAAGCCCTTCTTAAAATATTCAAAAGGAGTGGTAGTTTACCATCAAGGATTCAATCCGACCAGGGTAAAGAAATCAAAGGAATGCAGACGTCCAAGGACTGTTTAGACAACATGGGATAAATCTGTTTAGCGTTCAATCAGAACTAAAATGCTGTGTTGTTGAACGATTCAATCGAACAATTATGGAAAAAATAAGGAGATACATGACAAACAAGGACACTGATCGTTTTGTTGACAAGCTTCACTATTTCGAAAACCTATACAATTCATCGTATCACAGAAGTATAAAATGCAGGCCCAAAGACGTAACTAAGGAGAACCAGTCAGAGATACACAATCGTTTGTATGGAGACAAGTTGCAACTTGTTGACACAAGAAAAGAAAAGTTTAAAATAGGTGACAAGGTTTTGATCTCCAAGGTGAAAAAAATATTTGACAAGGGCAGTGCACCAAATTTTATGCCAGAAACGTTTTTTGTGCATGAAATCAGAAATACGTGCCCAAGAACGTATATCTTAAGAGATAGCAAAAACGAAGTCCTTGAGGGCGGTTTCTATCGAGAAGAACTATTGCAAATAACATGATTGGGAAAATTCTCGCAAGTATTTGTAAATCGTTTACTCACTGTACATCAAGCTGCTGTGTGAACAGTGAGACAAACTGCTGTACGCCAAAGGAGTGTACCATTTGTGCAAGTTATGCATCGCATGGGTGGTATTGTAGATCATGCAGAACGTTCAGACCATCTATAAAAAGGAATAGCTCTAAAGTATAGCATTTCAGTCATAACAATGAATCCAAGCAGTTGCCCTGTGTCTCTCGTTCCAACATTGAAAGGCTACAAGGTCAGCATTACAAAAGATAACGTTTCCTTGTCGTTTTCAACATTTGAAACCCAAGGACTGTGTCGTGCACTCCTGAAAACGTTTGCACAATCCGGCTGTGGAAAAGTTCAACTTGTATCCATAAGTTCGGAATTGGATACTCTCATCAAAAACGTGCTACCATTTCAGGCAGTGGAGATGAATCCTATACCTCAAGTCCAACGTGATTTACAACCAGGTGACCTTCGCCACAGACTTAACCGTAAACGTTTACAACGATCCAAGTTGGATGAAGACAAGGACGACGGCAAAAAACACGTTGAGCAGCAACGGATGGAAATGGATTAAGAGGCGGAGCCAAGTTGTATAAAAGCGAAAGCCCATCCAATATAGTGCATCATTCTCAACCACATCTTGTCCTGAGCAACAAGTCAGCGAGCAATCAACTGAATCATCATGAATCAACAACAAGTTCCCGTCAACAAGAAAGAGGCCGCCGTCCAAGTTCCTGATCGGAGGGGTGGGGTCAAGCGTGCTGGCAGCGACTTCTCTGGCCGTGGGGGTGTCAAGAAGAGGCGAGATGACCGGGCTCTAACCATCAACTGCCGCCTTTTCGACAGCCCCAATGGAAATTCCTACCCGTACATGTACATTAATCGGAAGGGTGTGACGGCCAACTTTGATGCCCGGCATACCTTCTCTGCCATTGAACGACTTTGCAAACTCTACACGGAGCAAACCGACCTGGATCGTGTCTACCCACGGTATGCCTTGCAGCGATGCCTTGACATGCTGAATGCTGAGCAGTCTGAGGACGAGGGTGAGGTCATTGATGGGAACTTTGACGATGTTGAAACTGAATAATTGTGAAATATTTTTTCTTGTTTCCTGGAAATAAAAAAAAACAAAAAAATTTGATTTGCCTATAAAAACAAAACCAAGTCTCTTTTCATGTTCATTCAGCATATACTCATCATGGAGTGCGGAACACTTTCGGTTCATGCCAAGAAAGAGTCATACTGGTTAGAAGAAAAAACTGCATTTCATAGTGTAGATGGTAGGCTAGTTTTGGAAAATAAGACAGGTCGCATAGAAATTCCAATGCAAAGTTTATTGCGTCTGCAACTGCTTATGCTACAGGAATGCCGACACGATGTACAGAGTGCATGGTTTCTTCGAGAGTATCAGAAAGAGGTAGATGCTTTAGTCACTGATTACATTGCTAACGGTTGCAAGTACAAAATTTCGCATGAGGCATTTTTGAATGACAAAGTGATTTTGACGTCTCCAATTTTGACTCCCACAGAGAATAATGCAAAATTTCTGTACTGGGCAGGAAAGTTTAACGCGCAAAAGCAATATCGCAAGCTAAAGTTGCATTTAGGTTGCCCCGCAGACAGGGGTGGTAGTAAAAACGTATGTACTCTTTGCAACAATGAACCAGATTCTCATTCTTCGGGCTACGTTCTGCGCACTAAATAATTTTAAATTCCCCCCGGGGGGGAGGAAAAACCTATGGCCCTTAAGGGGCCATACATACGCTTCGCGTAACTATGCCCATAGGGCATATCCCTATGGCGGAGCCATATAGCCTTCCTTCAGCAATCTTAAAAAACGTTTTCATCGTATGTATATAAATGGAATCATTTACTGCTGACAATTCAGTTTAGGATTGAGCATGCAAGCGAAAGCTCGTTTTACATATTCACCTCTCAACATAGTAACATTTGGTACAAGCACAATTTTTTACTACAAAAGTTTGGATTCTGAAAAAGATTGCAGAACAAAGCATTGGGAATTCGTAGCAGCAGACAGAGTTCGATTTCAAGACCGCATACGTAAAACACAAGAATTACTTTGCAATGTCGTTCCCAAACCGAATGTTTTACAAAGAGGGTGTGATTGATTCTCCTCAGTACGTGACTCTAAGTTCCCGTGTACGAAGTTTCAGCATGTACAAGAAAACAACCCCCACCCCTCTGGCTCTTGCACAGGCTGGATTCTACTACTATGGAAGTGGGGATGCAGTTTCCTGTTTCTACTGTGGAATTGGTGTCCAGGAGTGGGATCCTAGCGACAACGTGTGGGTGGAACATGCCACTCATAGCCCCAACTGCAACTATCTCAAGATTAACAAGACGTTCATCAAGAAGTTCAACCAGAAACCTGACTTTGCTGAAATCAAAAACGCGTGCAACATTTGTTTCAATGGAGAAATTGAATATGCTCTCATGCCTTGTGGTCATCTGTGCCTTTGTCGTGAATGTGTTACTTCAGTGAATGATTGTCCAATGTGCCGTGAAGAAATCAAAGCCATTGTTAAAATTATTACTTGCTAAAAATAAAGGACGTTTTTTTTTATATAAACAATATTTTTTTATTTTACATAAATGGTACAATCTTCGGGGAACAGACTATTTCTAATTCGAAACCTTTCATCTTGCGTCTGAGCTAAATCTATTACAACATAACCATAACTTTGTCTCATTGCATCTGCATAAGCTTCATTTAGGGGATTGCTGCTTTTGTTACCATTCATTTGCCTACCTATATGCTGAATAAAAGTAGTATCTCGAGGATTTTTCATAGCCACTATGTATTTACAATTTAGTGTAAGGTTGCGTGTATCGCCTTTGTTAAAAAAATTTTGAGTCAAGAAAATTATAGAAATGTTATTGTGGTGAGAATACACCGAAAACGCTTTAACCATTTCATCCGATTTTGAAGCTTCTGTCATTAAATCGTCTATAACTAAAATTAAGGGGCCTTCTTGAAAATCTGTTGGCAAGCCTTTATGAAACACTAGGCCCGGCACACTTTTCTGTAGTTGCGAAAATAACTGAGGCTGATATTGATCATAGCAGTAAACAACTTTGTCGATTGGTGGGTCCATGATCTCTTTCCTTCGTTTTAACACTTGTGAAGTCAATGTGGTTTTTCCAGACTGAGTGGGTCCTGCGATTGTCATGGAGAAGGGTGTCTTGAGACGGATATCAATGTCCATGATTATCAAAAAAAAGATGAATGTCCTTGTGACCGTGAGCGAGTGTGCTGACTGCGTCCACCACAAAACGTTTGCTGTCGAACCCGTTCAACGCATTTTTTATACTCTGCTCAGTGACAACCTCATGACGTTTGGATCGAATTGCAGTAATTTTTGCAACGGTCTGCCTGTTTGATTCTAATACACTTACAAAATCACTGAAACCAATATCCTTACTTAACACACTTCTCTTGATACCTTTAGCCTTCTTCTTTTGCGCAATCACTTTTTTACCATCTTTGTTCAGAGTAACAACTTCCAACGCGTACATTTTTGGTTTTGCAGCAGCAAACCGATACACTACACCTCCACCAAACTCGTCCTTCATTTTACCCAACACTTTTTTATTCGTTTGATCATTAAACTCTTTTAAAACGGATTTCATCTCACTGAGGTCGAAAGCAGAAGAGTCTTCCTTCATGTTTTTATAGATGTCTGCTGTCTCGACAAAGTAAACTAAGCTGTCTGTATCCGTGTACAAAAGACGTGCCTTCCCTCCATACTTGGGAACCATGTAGTCGTAATGGAACTTGTACATCACCACTTTGGAAAGATCCAAAATGGCAATTCCAACCGCAACAGGCTTATCGAGAACAACAGACAATTTTTTCTTTACACAAATGGCAATCGTTGTGTTCGGATCAAAGGCGTCCACTTGAATAATTCTTTGGAAAGTTGGTTTGTTGATGTGACGCATCATTTTCTCTTTCGTGGTTACAATAGTCATTGTGGCTCTCTTCCTTTTTTGTTCAATTGTTTTTCCAAATGCAGAGTTGTTCAAAAGTTTGAAAAAGTTCTTTTCAAAGTCACTTGTGGCAGCTTTTCGAAACTCGGTATTGATTTCAATCCACGGTTTCATCCAGGGACGTTGTGAAAACTGACATACCTTATGCAACTTTGTAACTTTCAACCCCAGCCGAATGTACAACTGAAGATTTCTGTAATGTAGAATGTAGCCCTTCTTCTCACTCAAGTCAGCTACCAGTTTTTGTGTCTTGAATATGCTTGGTTGTATCCCCATTTCCCAAATTTGATTGGATTGGTGGTGTGACATTTCAGTGGGATCAATGGGTCGTTTGGTTGGGGCAAGAGGGTAGTCATTGAACTTGTCGTGAAGCTCTGTAGGAACTTCCAAGTCGACTTCAAAAAAGTAACCTTTGTCTTGTTCGTCTTTCTGATCCATCACAAACTTCACAATATCTATATTTTCACATTCACTATCACTCCAGAACTTGTAATCATTTTCAGGAAGATATTCACACATAACTGTACCGTAAAGATTGTTGGCGTCCAAATATGAAATGTATGTGGTAGGCCTGTCAGGTTTGTAGTGTTCAGGTCCGAGGTAGGGGTTGTTTGCTTCGGCTGCTCGCAGCCCACCAACACTACACATACCACCACGTAACCCATTCTCAAACCAACAATGCATTGTGGGATCAAGATATTGAAGCTTGGCCTTTCCTAACTTACACACACCGTCATAGGCGACCATAGCAATGCTGAAGTAATGTACCATATCAAGGTTATGGGACCGCCAAAGGAGGTCTCGAAGCGACTCCATGCAATCCGCCAATAGCGTTACATCGAGTCGTACGTAATAGTCATGGAGATCACCCAAAGTTTGAAAACCGAACTTGACCCACACCTCTTGTGCCAACTGGTAGTCTTCAATTTTGAGGTCGTCCCCCGTCAGATCATTTTTGAAGGCCTCTCTTGGTGGTAGCTGGGTTTCCTTAAACTTGTCTGGCCCATCCATGTAGGAATACGGATAAACACCTTTCTTGAACAAGATGTCATCATCACTATTGAACACTTGTTGCGTAATCTTGAACGAGTCTTTCCCTTTCGCGAATTTATTGTCCACAAGTTTTGCAAGACCCTCATGAGTGAAACAAAAACTATCTAAGAATCTAATTTTGTTGTCGATACTGATTGACAAGGCTTTCTCTGAAGACTGGGGAATCATTTCAATCTCTGTGTCTTCGGTGATGCCACGAATGAGGAAGTGGCCATCGTAGTTCCTCATGTTGTGCAAGAAGCATGGCAAAACGTTTCCTACGCGCGCCGTCAAGTTGCACGTGTTATGAGCCATTCCGAGGAATTTGGTACTAAAGTGATCATGGTGGTACACTACGTCACTGTCATTTGCAAATTTCTGGTCACAAAAGTAACACGGCGCCAACTTTTTGCGATCACTTTTTAAACATCGAACTATGCTCTTTCTCACCGTTGGGTTAATAGTCATTGACTTCCAACTTTGCCTTCGGACACGGTCCATTTCTTTCTTGCGAATTTCATAGTCCTCCATTATATTGTCAAGGAAGCGTTTTGCAACATTTTCAGTGATGTCATCCGTTCGGTATGTATTCTTAGACACCACCGATCCATTCCAATCAATGCAGACCCATGAGAAACCACAGGGTATATGAGAGTGAACCACGTTTGCTTTTATTTTTACTATTTCACCATTTTCATCTCTTGCATCACCATTTTCATCTCGTGCCACATCACTTTTATTCTCATTATTTTGCTTAACCAAAAACGATTCAAAATCCGCATAGTACACAAACGGACCTTTAACCATACGACGATAGTTATCGAAAACATAGTCAGTGTTGTTTTTATCATTTTCTTGTGGAACAGTAGTTTTCATTAGACCAAGATTTGCACAGTATTTGCGATGCTCTTCCATGTTTCCTACCGACGAAAATGACTGAAGACAATTGCGACATGGAATCTTTGTATCACCCAATGTGCTGAACAGACCATCGATACTTCGAATGAGACAGTAGTGGTTTACCTCTTTGATATCGTCCATCACCAGCAATAAGTCTACTTCCTTTATGTTGGGCCCTTTGGGACATGATGAAAGGTAGAGCGGAACCAATGATCTCCGTATTGCTCTTTGCACAAGCGATTTTACACTTCGCTCACTGTAGTCCACCCGACTGTTGTCCAGCAGTTGACGTAGTTCTCGTGCCTCCTCATCTTCCTCATATCCAAGAATTGTGAGAGCAATGTCTGGGTTATTTTTTTCAAACTTTGCAGCCTGCTGGAGAGAGAATGGAAACTGAATACCATCCCAGTTCACTTTAGTCACTTTATCTGCATAAGCATACTTCTTTGTATCATATCTGTTTCTATTTTGTTTATATTTTTGTTTCAATCCACTTATATCTTCATGAGCAACAACTGACCACAGAAAACACTTGCCGTCGTCATTGCCACTTTCATCATCATTGTCAACACTGAGTAAAATACGCTTCGATTTCACTTTTAAAAGGTAATTGTCCATTTTAAACTTTCCTGACCCACGCCCAGTGATTGGCTGAAACTCGGTGACGGTGAATCTAAGACGAGTAATAGCTTCAGCAACCCACCCACTACCTAAGTTGATAAAGTTTGCCACCTCCTCCACGAGTTTTAACTTGATCCGATCAATGATGTCTGGTATAAATGTTCCTTGAGTAATGCATGCTGTGTCGGCACGAAAAAAAGGATCTGGATTTGTCTCTATTCGATCAACTGTTTCATTGTCTAATTTTTCCAGATAGAAGTGTATCTGCATTTCAGTAGCTAACTTTATGCACTTTTTTTGTAACAATTCACGTTGAAGACACTGATCCAACTCACTCCTAATATTCTCAAACACAACATCAACATCAACCGTTTCTAACCTACATCTGTGTCCACATCGTAAAACGTTACAACATCAAACATTTGCTTTTCTTTAAACCAACCACCACCAACTTGTGCTGGCGCTTGTGGTGACACTTGTGGAGAGGCATGATGCTCGGGTAGAGGTTCTTGATTGGAGTCAGTAATAAGCTCTTCAGGTTGGGAGTATGCGATTTCGTTCATATTTGGGTGAGCCTCTTCATTGGTAGCTTCTGGTACCTTAACCTCTTCAGCGGCAGGTTGATGAACATTAAAGTGAACACTTTGCATATGATAATCTAGCTCACCGCCATTAGCATTGACAACTAAATCACAGTAGGGACATGTTTTAGATTTGTACACTTGTAGAATGTCACTTTTTTGTCGCTTCATTAAAGGCACTACTTCTGATGGATCAGGAGCACGTTTTTGGCGATGACGGGTGGATGTGGAGGGCGGTTGCATTGTACAAAATTCTGACGTGTGTGTTGTTGAGAAACATAACTCACACACACTTGCACTGTCACTCAGCACTTCACTTAAGCATTCATCAGTTGAATGCTCCATTGAATCACAAATGTTGCAGACATCAATGTCTGGGAACAAGGCACCCACAGTTGGACAAAATTCGGTGGTATGCTCTGTGGAGTCGCACACTTTGCAATCCTGTACACAACGTTGAATAAAAACAAATGCAAAAATACTTAGGTCAAAAGGAGACATACTGTTGAACTTCCAAAAGGACATTCGTCTGTTGGATGATTTGAAACCCTGTTATTTGAGTGGCAGTAGGTGCATTCCTGTAAAGCATATGTAGGAGTACACGAGCATTCGGTGTTCTCCAGAACACATTGCGAACATCTGCTACACAGTCTAGTGTGATGACCAATAACGTGTGTAGTCAGGTCGTCCATCGAATCAAATGTCATTGAGCAGAACGAACAGGAGTAGAGGCAATACTCCGTGAAATCCATGGTGGGACTGTGGATCAAAAAATTACTAATAGTTATTGATTAACAAAAAGTTCGATTAGTTTTTTAGTGCGCCAAGCCGTTATTAAAAGTGGTGAAAGAAAAAGAATGGTATTGACACACTTCTGTAGCTATGGTACAAAAGCCCCCTTTCATCTCTACTGGTATTGTCACACTACCAAAGACTTTTTGAGAGTTTTGAATATTTTGATGAACATATATTTATTATTTTGTAGTCATGAGTGTAATTTGTCTTGACTTGTTATTTGATTCACAATTACTGCTACCAATAAAAATTAATTACCGTCAACTGTTGGGCTTAAATGTCAGAGAGTATGCGCGTAAGGCTGTTGTGGAAAACTTTGCTTTTCACTACACTTTCACGTTGGATGATGGGTGTGGATCAAGTTTTCAAATGGAAACTTAAGAAAACAGGAGAAGTGATGTGAATGTTCACTAGGCGAGAGCCGAAACTGAAATGAAGGTGAATTTTGATGATAGGAATGTAAAGGGCATACAAAACGATTTTATTTACAGACACTTCTATTTTTATTTACTCTGACAAAAGGCTTTCTAACATGTTATTGCAATGGGTATCCAAAACGATTTTATTTACAGACACTTCTATTTTTATTTACTCTGACAAAAGACTTTCTAACATGTTATTGCAACACACTGGACACATTTTGGATTTATATCTATACTTACAGGTAGCCTTGAGACAGTCAGCACAAGGATAACGACAATTACCTTTACCATTACAAAGTTTGCAGTCTTTTTTTAGCCCGCATTTACATTGCGTAGAGCAATCTGAATATTCAGAAGAAGACAAGTCTGTTGTTGATGTGCTCGTTGTGCTGGCAGTGTCCCAATTCTCCTCACTACACCAACTATCGTCGTCGTCGTCGTCCTCTGAGAGAGGCTCCTCCTTAATCTTAATTGCCAGTCTTATCATATAATCTTTAACTACTTTGCGAGTTATCTCACCATCAGTAATGCTTAGCATATCCTTTAGACTAACGTCATCTCCTCTCAAAAATATTTTCTCAATTCTGTCGCAACTTTCCCATGCACTCGCTTTCGCATATAAATCTGCGCTGTTCTAATCCCATTCATCCCCCGTCCACTAAGCTCAAAGAAATCTAATTTTTGGACAAGAGGCTGAAGATTGTTTACAACATAACTTCTATTATAACCATATGCACCCATTAACGTCATTGGATGTTTCTTAAAAACAGATAAATAATTATAGATTAAGTACTTAAATTTATGCAGAAAAGGTAAAGTAAATTGCAAAAACCTCTGCGTTTGTCTGTATCCAGTCTTACAACGAACTAAACGAACGTCTTTGAAATTAAATGTTCTTCGGACAAGAGGCCAATAATTAGAATGCTCTTCAGGAATCTCAATCTTACTTACTGCATACAATGTTGCACATAAAGTTATGCTACAATCTGCCCTAACATTCATTATGGGTAAACGAAAAGGAATATTAATTAATGAAAATTGCCTTACATAATAGTTTGATAATGAGCGCAAAATGTAATCTGTGAAAGGCTTAAGAAATTCTGGTGGTGTAGCATTACTATCTTGAAGCAATACAGTGTTTTCAATTAAGTCTATTCTGATTGGAAGAACATGGCCGTACTCTCCTGTCGGTGTCTGCAACTCCAGTAGATTGCAGAGTGAAGGGGGAATGCTGAGTGGAAGACAAAGAAATTGCTTGGTGGAGGGAATGTCCTTGAGCCAAGTATATTCGGTCCACATGGAGAAGGATTGGCCATCTCCTTCACAGTTGAAAACTGAAAAATCAGATGAAATGGACTATGTACAAAATACTCTACATGAATGATGAGGCAAATTGAGAAATGCAATCATCTATCTGTCTGTGAGAATGCAGGATGGTGGTGTCCATTGTCTCTGGGAGTAGAGAAAGGAAGAAGTTGTATTGCATTGGAACCATGCCTGCTCCATCATCATGATCATAGTTGTCGTCTGTCAGCTCGTACTCAATAATGCCATTCAGCAAGTGATCCTTCCACTTCTGCAACCCTTCTGGATTCTTCAAAGCCCTGCCGTTGTTGTAGCGTCTGACTCGGATAGGGTAAGCAAAGCCGCCTGCTTTCCCAAAGATGGGACCCAGGTACTTCAGTAATGTTCTTTGGCCAACCTCGTTCCTCTTGATGAAATGGTCTTCCACCTGACGAAAGACCTACCAAAAACAAAAAAGCCCGATTATATAATTCCATTGGTACATGAGGATCATTACAAGGTATAGGATTAACTGTTCTCTTACCTCTTCCACCATCATCTGAGAATACCACTTGCCAAAATCTTGAAGGGTGTCAAACTTTGACACAATTGTGTCTTCAGCAACACCCTGTCCCCATTGCTCCACCCACTGCACCATCTCCCTGCGGAGAGCACGACCTGGCCCATTCTCGAGTCGATTAATTACCTCCACACAATTTAAAAAGACTTGTGAAAAAAGTATCTCTTCTGTAAAATAATTCGCTCCCATAACCTCCCCAGTTTCTGCAGCAATTCTATAGTCTTTGTTATTAACCACGTCCCCACTTTTTGTGTCAAAAATTTTGTGAGGTCCTAACGGTTCTCCCAAAAGATTTTTCTTCTGGCTGCTGCCAAAATCTTGACAGTACTGAATGTAACTGAAAACCATTGTTGCCTGTGTGTGTGTGTGTGTGTACACGTTTGGATGTCTAACTGAAGAAAAGAGGAGAGAGAACTTCAGAGGTTAATGTTTGCTCTAAGACTCACTTAAGAAATAGGAGCATTCTGCCTTTTATAAAGCTCATTTGGTTTCCGATGTGATCCCTTTGTTACCTGGAAGCTTTACTACAGAAACAGAACCTTCTCTAAAACCTTCCACACATGATCATCATTCAAGAAGCTGTCACTTTCACCTCATTGTAGTAATCCTGAGCATGAAGGTTTCATAACAATGAGATAAAGAAAGTGAGAGTTCTGGTGTTGTAAATGTTCGTGGAAGGTAAATGTAAAAGGTTCCCTTTCTGTGACATTCTGCTGGCCACCTAAATGGTAATACGAGTGACCCAAATAAGCATGAGGTGAATGGTTTTATATATCTCATGTGGTGTCAGGTGTCCCACGCATTTCTATTTGTGTGACCAGCTTACGTCACAAAAGAAACCTTCTCATCTTAACCTTGTACAAACATCCAGCATTACAAGAACCCTCACTTTCATCTTGTTGTTACAATCCTAGGCTCCAAGGTCTCACAACATTGAGATATAGGAAGGTTAGCTTTTCTGATGGTCATTGTACATAGAAATGAAAAGTAAAAGTTTCTCTTTTCTTTACATCTTCCTAGCCACTTTACATAATCCAATAATAGATCTCACAGAAATGCATAGATTTTCAGTTGCAATTCTGAGCTTCAAGGCTTCACAACAATGAGATGAAGGAAAACATATTTTTTGGATGGTCATTGTACATGGAATTAGAAAGTTAAAGTTTCTCTCGTCTGGTAGATGCACATGGATTTACATGTGAAACGTTTTATTAAGTTGGACACGTACATCTTACCACGCACATGTATTTCCATGTGCATATATACCCATTGATTAACATCTTACCATGCGTGAGGAGGAAATAGATGCCCATACAGGGCTGGATGAGGTATACATAGATATACCATCCTACTACTACATGCCAAAACCGCCGAAAACTGCAAGCGTTAGACTGAATAGTTTGTTAATCAAGAGGTGTGCAAACTAGGTATTAATTCCCGTTGCATATTACCGTTGACTGAAAAAAAC
>JAQGCL010000155.1:0-21004 GCA_034699605.1 Isotomiella paraminor | reverse complement strand
ATGCCGGCTGTGGCAATGTAATGCTAATGATGATGATGCCTCCTTCCCAACTGAACGACTGCATTGCAATCTGAAATGAACGAAGAGGGTGAAATGTTTCCATTGCGTGTGGGACACTGCGACGGTTTTTCTTATTGTTTGAGGTGTCCTTTTCTTCACTGAATCAGTGACCTTTTGCATTTTCAAGGAGAGCAGTGAAATGCAAATGTGCGCAGAGGTAGACGACGTGACGACAGACGGACAGAACGACAGTCATTTGATCAGCTGGAACCTTTGACGTGAACGCATAAGCTATTGGAGATAACTAATAATTGTTTATGAAGAGTATAGGAGGTAGTTCCTACCTCATTAATATATAGCTGAGTGGAGGAGACAAAGCCTGGGTTTAAGCCTTGCGCCCTAATGCTATATGGTATTCCCCTGTATCTCAACAGTAGACCCCTTCAAATGTGCAACCCATTCAAAATAGGATGCGTGGTATAGGGGCTTTTGGACCCAGCCAAAGTGAAGCCCAGGATTACTAGCATTGCGGTCAGGGTGTCGAAAAACCGAAGGGCACTATCCCATTTCCGTTTGAAGAGAAGGGTCACCCTTAGGTAACTGTTGGTGCCTTCAAAAAATGACAAAAAATTAAGTCCTGGTGATATAAATGCAGTTTTTGTCATCACCGATTTAGGAGTGGCTAACGCAGCAATTACTTTATCTTTGTGGATTAACTGACTGCGACATGTACAAAATGTATTTCATGGAAGGCCTTTAGGAGGAAATTAGAGCTATATACTTATTTCCTTCCAATAGGCCCCATAATGGAGGGAGCTGAGGTAACGTCATTGCCCGATGTGACGAGACCTACATCGATGTCATGCACAAAAAATGAATTTTGCAATCTCCCATAGTGTTACAAATTTGGGTTTTCCCAAACACTGAATACTGGGTTCTTTTTGGGCATGACTGGGGTGGACATTCTTGCCTTAACTTCAATAAATCTTTCCTAAATCGTACTCGTCGAAAATCGTCGAAAATCCTACGATCTTCTCTCTTTGTCTTCCTCCTTCTGTTGAAATAACCTATTTTTCGTTGGTCCAACTACTCCATTCCTTCTGGAGATAGCTTCATTCTTCTTTTACATAAAGGATTATGTTTTCATTGGTTTGTTCGTTCGAATCGAGATGCACACAAAATTAGCTGGCATCATAAATAATAAACCAGCCGACCCTTGGAATGAAGAAACGTCACTGGTGGCTTCAATCCCCCTTCACAATTTCTTCCAGTAGCCCAGGGAACCGTTTGTTACACTCGTGGAAGACTTCGTTTGGCAATGCCCTCTTCTTATCCCTGCAGGAAAATGTAAAAAATAACACTTGCTTATTGGCCACTCCAGTGAATTTCTCTGGTCACGAAAAAATCGATAATTACCGTTTCATGACTTCAGTCGCTTTGGCCTTGAACTTTTCCTCCCGGTACGTGTCTCCCAAAAGATAGAGATCGAAGGCCGCCTCTGGAGTCACAGATCGGCAAATATCTTGGGCGAGTGAGTCTTTTAGTGGGTCCTTGAGGTACCGGTTTGCCAACTTGTAAAACTCGACTCGTTCCTCCAATGTCTTCAACTTTTGGCTAATGTCCTCCCCGTACATCCACTTCATCAGTTGCAGCGTCTCCTTTGACACGTCCTCAATTCTGACCAAACCTTCCCGAGCTTCCTTCGTGTTGGGGGTCAAAAACATCAGCTTGAAAACCGGACTTCCGACTGTGAGTGAAAAGGGCGTTAGTATGTTCCTACTTTAGTAAAAATTTAGACCAAATGTCTTACCACAAAGGATGCTTTTAAGACAGAGAAACGTCTCGTCTTCACAAAGGATCTGGAAGTCCGAGAACTCCGGAGAGTTGAATAATGTTGGGATGAGCGAGTGCAGGTCAGCCTTTATGGCAAGAGCATCAGCATCACCAGGACCCAAGTCCGAACTTTGGCCCATGATTCTGATTTTCACGGAGATGTTCAAAGAGTCCGGCCGCAGTCCCATTCTTGCGTAGTTATACTGCCCAACAAAGACCTCTGGGTCACCCTCACTCCAACCTTTTGATTGAGAGGGTCCTTGCTGCGTCATGGACATGGGCATCAGTCCTCCTCCGATATTGTAACCTGGGGCAATGCTGGCAGACACTTCGGAAATCGTCCAAGAGGCATACCTTGGACGCTTAATTGAAGGTCGTTAAAATCCAATTAAGGACGTTAAAGATTGAAAAAAAGCATACCTTTTTTCAATCTTTGACTCGACCCGCTCCTTCCCTTCTCACGACTGGGTGGTAGTGGTATGGGGCGAGTGTTGTTGTTGTTACCGTAACAACAACAACACTCGCAATATGAAGGAGGCTGGTGCCTTGGACAACCGTTTCCCTACCGGTCAAGTCAACCCTTTGCTTATCCCCTTCCCCTTGGTAACCAAATTGACGTCTCGTAGACTTCCTCTCCGTCCAAAAACAGTATTTGCTTCGGGTCCATGTAATTAAGTTGGAAGGTCTTTATCGACAGTACCACACAACCTTCCCACAACTCGACCTCATGGACAAGATACATTGTGAAGTGGTCTTTTGGAGTTCTCCTTTGGGAATTCTTCACATGTGCTCAAATATTAAATTCCATACCGCGGATGGGAGTGCACACCGCGGAATTCATATACAAGTTGAGCACGATGGAAGTTAGGCTGGATAAACCTACGTTTGCAACGAACGACATGTAATTCAGTCGCAATCTGGGGGTTAATTTATACATCTCAATTTTCACTGGGTTGAAGATGCTGTTGGAGGCTGCACTAACGGCGTACTCGTATATCGATTGTTCACGTAGTAATTGAGAAAGCTTATTCAAATAAATATGTATTTTCAGGAACCAAAACTTTTTTGAGTACAATTGATTCACGTCAAATCATGTCCTTATGATTTATCCTTACCAACCACTACTGCTTCCTCGATTGCAGCAGCAGCATAAACAATAAGTTCTAAGTTAGCACGTGATTCAACTTTACCTTTAAGCTTTTCCGGAGGGCGTTGCACCAAATTACATTACAATCCGATAGGAACTATGTCGGAACTAAATGTCCCAGAGCTCTGGTTTTCATTCATGTAATATGATCATTCACATCCCCGCCATCAATCAACCAAGGTCCACAGGTCGTACAAGGAAGGTCTAATGTTTTGGATCAGTACGAAAAATCAATAAAATTAATCCACCCAGATAAGTGGGACACAAGAAAGCCTTAATGTTGTTTACGCAGAAGCGTGATTGTTCAGGAACCGCATTACTGGGAAGCTTGAGTCAAGGCTATGGAAATTCTTGTTCCGCGAGGGTGCCTTTGGAAACCAGTTACCCCCACTCATGGTCGTAGGAATCTCAACAACAAGCAGGCATACTATGCCATTTGAGTTACAATTCTATGCCTGGCATAGAATTGTAACTCAACTGAGCTTATGCTACAATAGTATGAAAATTACTTTCAGTTCAAAATTTACGAAGGTTTTTTTTATCAATCTCTGTTCATGGTTGCCAATCACTTGTTTTTTATGCCAATCCAAGTGTTCTGAATGGTGTATAAAATTAATTTTATTCACAATTTACCTTTTATTACAAAAGCTTTAAAATATCCACACTTTTAGTAATAAGTCAGTAACAATCCACAACGCAAACACATACAAAGGGCAGTAGAAATCGGATCAAACTAATTTAGCTCTTAGCAAGGAAAAGAAACATTGAATCACGCCTTTTAATTTTGACTCATTGTCGAAGTGGTTGGAAAAGAACAAAACTTCAGTAAGTTTCAACTCTTATCTTGTTAGCCCTCCTTTTCTTTCATCCTGAACAAGTCGATTCCTTTGTCCTTCAGTCGTTCAGCAAAGGGAAGACACGCCTGGAACAAGATAACAGAGATAAGATACGCCTTACATTTTCATTATCTTAAGAAGCTAACCTCTGGCATCTTATCTTCTTTCACAAAGCAAATTGCCTTCAAAGACTCCATCTTCAGGAAGACTCGAGAAAACATGAGTTCTGAGAACAGGAACTCAAAACGGTGCTCGTCCTCACCAACTTCAAGAGTCTGAAGGCCTGCGAATAATTAATAATGATCTTATCATTAGTTGCTCAGGTTAAGGTTCTCACATGACCTACGTTTTAAGTTCGGGAGACCAATTCCGTCTGCATCTTCATCTTCCTCAGCAGCGTCCTCGTAATTCCCAGAAGCCTTCAAGGAGTCGCAATAAATGACTGGAATGCCCGACAAGACTGACTCCAATTCCCGAGGTCGGGGATTCCCACAGCTAAAGTCCAGGAACAACCACTGGAGGTTTGAAAAGTGGGTGAAGACATCCGTCAGAATCCTGGGTGAGTCCCCTGTGGGGGTCGAGAGATGGGTCACATTTGGGAAGCAGTGAGCCAGGACAGGGAAGCTGAGGAGTTCCTGAACAGTTCGTGTGCTTGACTGAGGAACAGGAAACGCTGCGGTGAGGCGGATGTGAAGCTTTGTGACACTTGGATGCTGAGGAAGATACTTCAAGTCCCTCAAAATGTCATTCATTTTGTCCTTCACCGGTGGCTTGAGATGCATCAAGTGAATCGTCAACTCAATCAAATTGGGAAAGGCTCGAAGGAACTCGAAGGTGGAATTGGAGTTGACCTCGCACCTCAGTTTGTCCACGGATTTGAGTTGAGGGAAGTTTGGATAAGCCTCACGATAAACCTCCTCCAATAGGTCAACATGCATCCGACGCAGGGAATCTTTTTGAGTTGACAGGAAGTCCGCCAATCCCAAGCCTTCCTGTTTGACACGCAGGTCCCTTAACTCCTCGAGGTGGAAGCCAGGGTCCATGAAAGCTGAGTAGGGAATGTCTGACACCGGGCTTCTGAACATAACTAAAGGCGACAAAAGATTCAAAAAATCTTGAATTGAAAAAAAGATGGAGAAGTCCGTACCTCGGTTTATAAAACTAAGAGTAAGACGTTTGAGATCCTTTGGAACTGCTCGGATGATCTTTCTTGGCTCGTAGGGATAGTCATGTCCAAAGGACTGCAGACCCTCTGCCCCATCCAGGATCTTCAAGGCCAGCATCTGCATTGCCACTCCGTTTTGAAAGAGATGGTAATCCGTGTCCCCTCCTCCTTGGAACACAAACTCTTCCAAGCATGGCATCCTAAGAACCCCATCCTCTTCTGCCCCCATGGCGCACAAACCTCTGAGTGCCTCACAATACTTGTCAACACACACGTCAGGGTTCAACGCCCCTCCAACCTCGTCATGGAGGATGTGGTCGATCCGAATCCACCTGACGAAGGGGGCGATGAAAGCCAGGAACTGGGGCAAGGCGGGGGATGGGATACGGATGAGGTCGATTCTAAGGAAGAATCTCACGATTGGAATCATTGTAGATGAGGTCATGACCTCAATGAAACGCCCTATGGTGACTGGGTCGAAGGGTGTGGAGTTTGAGACGTTCATCTTGATAGACTCTCTGTCCCTGTAAGTCTCAGTGCCCAGGATCTGCCACTCCCCACAAACCCTTCGGACCGTTAGAAGGTCCTTCTTTCCCAAGTTCGAAAATACCTTTTTGGCAATCTAAAGAAAAGACAAGTAAAGCCTTTGAATAAGTCTTAATTAAAGCTCTATTAATTAGTTACCAGTGGGATGAGCAAAGGGTGACTTGCTACAAATTGACCGAGGGGAGGAGGAACACTGACTTCAAGGGGTCCAAGTATCTCCTCCCTCTTTGCCCTATCCTCCCATCCATCCTTCAACTTTCCCATAATTAATTGATGGGAGAATATTTCAAAATTGAGACTGGATTTAATTTATTTTTATGGACTTTGCACAATAAAACTTTTTTTGTGTTTTGTTTTGTGGAGAGCAGCTGACGGGAAAGAATGTGTGTGGATAAAGTCAATTTTTTTAAGCCCAACAAAAAAAGCAGACAAACCCAGCATCAGCAGCTCTCTTCCTTTCGTTTGATTTTTTGGACCATCTTTTTTTCTTTGCAGTTGCTATCGAAGGTATTGTCTTTTTGTCACGGTCCTCCTGATCCTCAGAAGCCAAATGCCTTCCTCTCCCTCCGGCTTGTATCTTCTCACTTTAACGAGGCCTTTCTGAACCTCAAGAGTCAACACCGGGATCATCACCCCTTTCAACTTACCCACCTTAGGAACATGGACGAGGTTGCAGTGCCAGGGTTTGAGGGTCGTTTGTGTAAGGAGGTTCATCTGGAGTCGTCTGGAGTCGTCGTATCAAGGGGTCTGTCTTTGCTCCGAGAGGTGTCGCTGTCAATCATCCCTTCATCTCCCTGCACTTTTCTCCAGTCTGGTCCAAGAGCATGGCTCTCACATTTCAATCCTGCGAGTTGAACGTGTCCTTGACACAAAGTTGGCCGACCTCTTGACACTCATCAACAGGAAATGTCCAAACCTTAGGAGCCTCTTCCTCTCCGTGAGTAGACACCCACTAGAGGACGTGGAAGAGTGGAAGGGGAGCTTTCGTAATCTGCAGAGGCATCTGGAGACTCTGGAAGTCCGCCCCATGGAGTATGGTTTTCCTTTTGATAGCTTTAGCAGTTCTTGGAGGAATCGTCGTGTCTGTGGTAACCAGTTTTGTTGCCAAGACTCCCAATTTGCAAGAGCTACTCCTTCAGTCAGAACTGGCTCCCACTTTGAATCCGCAAAAATTGAATGGGCTCAAAAAGTTGACACTTCTGAATGTTAGAAATGACTCGATGGAAAATACTAAGACATAAAAGAATGAGACTTACTACGGCATTGGTTAACTTTGTTTATGGTTTATCAGAGGCTGTGTGGCTTGATCAATGCAGTTGCCACCACTTTGGAGGATCTGGCCCTCTATCCTAAACCGATAGTAAGGGGATACCTTATCCATTACCCAACTGCCGACAGGGTCCACCCTCCTACCACTTCCCTCCTTGAAGACTGCCAAGGTTCCCATAGAGCGAGAGGATTGTTTCGGCTTGCAACTGTGGCATTTGCTCCTGGATGGTGGGGCAAGGGCTCTGGAAATTCTAAATGTGACCTGCTCTGACTACTTTTGGACTTCAATCTTCTCCGGACTGACAGTGGAATAAAAACATGTGAGGACCCTTAACATCCAGGGACAATTTCAACAGCTATCATCCCAAACGGAGAGACTGGAAAAGCTACGCCGTGTATTTCCTAACCTCAGCCGTATTTCATTTGATTTGGTTCTTTTCTCTGCTGCGCAACAGCGTGGATCACCTTCACAGGAATTTGAAGAAGTGCTCCAAGCCTTGAGTCGGTGGGGAAATCCCTTGAAGGAAATTAAAATCGAACTGTTGGGGCCATGTACAATCCACGACGTGCTTTCAGCCTTCCACGCTGTCGGTGAAGGCTTCTTTACCTCAGGTACTTCAACTATCTGACGTCGGTCAAAAGAAATGAACTGAAACACTTTTCTCATTTTCAATAGGTTTGGAAGCCTTCAGTGTGACTGAATGGTTCGACTCTGGGCCCCATCCTGTGTTGACGGAGGAGCAGTTTGACAGATTGATTTGGTCACTGCTTTGGACGAGAAATATGAAAAGACTTGTCTTCCACGGTTTCGGTGTAAGTCAACGTATGAAAGGCATGAATGGAACTCTTGGTTAAAAACAAAATGGAATGCGAATGTGGAATAATGCTGCATTTGTAAACATATGAACAATTTGCATATGAAATGCATATTTACCTTGAACAGTCTTGTGCAAAATTAATTCCATATAAAAAATGTCGATTCGTAGTTCAATAGATAAAAATGACACGATATACGATTTGTTCAACTATATGCTTCAAACTCGTCCAGACTACTCAATAATACCTTACAGGTAAGGGCAACAGTATTAACATCAACGATGGAATAGTTTTATTGAACCATACCAAGCACATTTATTCCTTCGTTACATTTCACTGAAATGGTGAATTGAGGACATCTGTCACTCTATTTCAATTGAACCGGCATTTGGTAACCAGGCCATGAACGTATCAAATGCTTCAGGACCAGTCTGGATGACAAAAGAATGCCTCAAACCATCGGTGGATCGGGGTGTCACGTATGCATTTCCAATGGCATCCTGAAAGAATTCGATATCCGCTTCATGGACATACGTTTGGATATTCTCTGGTTTCCTTGCCATCCACTCTGCCTTCACTTGTCCAATGGACCGTCCCCGTGCATTCACCACAATTGAATCATCCTCTCCCCTAAGAAAGAAAGAAGTCGTATTTAGTTTTTCTCTTTACAAATTTTTGGTAATGATTTACGCGCTCTTCAGCTCTTCGTCTTTTTCATCGATCTCATCAGGGCGTCTTTCTTCTTGTTCAATCATTTCCGCAATTTGTATTTTATATGTGGTCAACACAATGGCATACCCCGTTCTCACGTTCTCATGCAGGCGCTGTTGAGCCTTTTTCCCAGTAGCTTTAGAAATGAAATGGTCAAGGATCCTAGACCGGAACTGCTTCATTAACTGCGCTTCCAACTGGCCCACCTGAGCCGCCCAAGCTGCTTCTTCATTACCAGGTTGATACATCAGTGACACAGAAATGGAACATTCCATGAACTTTTTGTCTAGCCTGTCGTTCAACATCTGCATAGTTTCCTTGATTAAGTCCATAATGTTACTACTGCTTCCGTCTGATCTCCGGGAGGTACCGAAGAAACCCGCTAAACCACTACATGCGGAGGGAAGTATGTCACGGGCCACACTGCCTTCAATCTTAGTGTACAAAGCCCCTGCTGCTCGAGCATAAGCTGCTTCGAGGTTTGTGTTGAAGGTTGAGCTAGTCTCTTCGGAGGGTACTGCTAAATCCACCAGTTTGGTTACCAGGAACTCAACGTCTTTCCTCTCGTCCGAACGATTCCACAGATCGATGGCCGTTGATCTAAACTTCGCGAAAAGGGAGACCACCTCTTGGTCTTTGAGGCAATTGTCAATGGTTGTACGTATCCCACTCCCGGATGCCTTAAACTCGTTGTTCATTGTTGTTTCCACGTACTGATGGTACATAGCTTTGAGCCCAGCCACTCCTACGGCTTTACCGAACTGTTTCATGACTTGAGTCATACCAGCGTAGGCAATGGTTCCTCCTCCACTCATGCCAAGTCCAGGGACCCAACACGTAGTTGCTGATAAGACCATGCTGCCCCACTTGTGATCCTTGTAGTCCGTCCAAGCAACCCTGTTCCCTTGATACAAGTGTCGGAAGGCGTACGTCATGTCTGACGTTCCCTCGGATATTAGAAATGCAGCCAAGGGGCTCAATGTCCCTCCACTAGCGACTTCTACGAAGACGCCCAAGGCAACCTCAGCTGCCCCAAGGAGCATAACGCCCAGGGCTCCCCAGTTTTTGTACCAACGGACGTATTCGTCCAGAAGAACTATCTGGTCCATCACGCCATCTTTCAGCATTTCTTGCAACTCTTCAGAGACTTGGTTGTCATTAAGGTTCACCCTGTCCTTAATGGATCCATAGTTCACACGCACCTCGCCAAACCTTTTCAGGCTTCCTACGGACTCCAGAAGAAGCTCTCTCAGCTGCTCATGCATCTTAGCAATGTGATTAATTGACATGCTGTTGGAATTGACGAAGGCAGTAAGATGGAGCTTGAGGTCTTCGCCACAAATCTTCTCAATTTCCTTCAAACGATCGCCCGACTCTTCTGAGGTCCTCAGGATGACCCGTGGCTCCTTTAGTATACGTTTAGATATCAATGTTTTGAAAACGTTGGTTGCACCTTCAGATGTGGATTCCGGGAATGGAAGGTTCCTATAATCAACGTACGTGTCACAATCCTTTGGTACAATCAAGACGTTATCTAACTGTAAGGACCCCACAAGCTGTTTGTAAAGTTTGACAAGCTCGGAATTCAGAAACTCCTTTAGTTCGCAGTCGCATTCTTCTTCTTCTTGGTCCTTGTGACTGCTGAAAATGTGATTAATCTTTTCAGAGTTCAATCGTATCGGCAGAGACATCGCCTTCGTCCATCCTAAGTTCAACAATGCTTGTCGAACATCTTGTAAACTTTCCTTCTTCTTGACGAAAGGGGATAGAATGGAATCCGTAAGGGGTTGCCCATTGTGATTGACTAATGCCACGGCCAATGGCTTAGCAACGTACCGAATGCTAGGGTGTTTCTTGTAGTCGTCATTCAATTTCCTCAACATTTCTTTCGTGAGCACGATTTCGTCACAAGCATCAATTGATGTCAGACCAGCCTTCATCATTTCCAGAAGAAACTGGTTGCGTGCTATGACCACATCCTCAAAGTCGTTCGGGCAGATGCTTTTGCCGTCATTGGAGAGGGTTGATAACTTGTGCTTCAAAGTCGACAGGTGGCATGGCAGAATGCTGCGACCAAGACTTTCCTGAAGTGACCAATCCTTCTTCTTGGTCACCCTGTAGCCTTTCATTAGCCCCAACCTAGAGTCAAGGAGTGACTGCAGGAGACCTTGCGCCAGCTTCTCTGAATCCAGGAATTCAATCCTCCTCTGCAGATATTCTGCTGTGATTGAAGTGTGGAGGGAGAACTGAATGCAATCAAGATGGATTTGAAGCAAATTATTTTCTGCCAGCATTTGTTCCTGAAACTTGTTTCCTGACACCGCCACGATTTCGTTGTTGGTCTTCATTTTAGCATGTGCAGTATCCAACCAGTTTATCGCGGAATGATTCTCCTCCATCCGCCTGAGCAGTTTCTTTTTTGCCTCTTGAAACCCCGCTTTCGCGGCATATCGAGCGGATGGGTCCTTCTGTAGCGCCAAGGCGGCGGAGAAGAAAGTGGCTGCTTCGGAGTAATTCTGTTCATCGGATAGAACTTCGTTGAGTATGGCGATTCCAATTTCCAGGTCGGACTTTTCGCAGAATGCTTTATGCAGCAGGTCAACCACCCTTTGTTGAGTCTCCCCAGTGAACAACCCGGTAATCAGGTCAGTAGCATCTTCCAACACGGAGGCAGGATCACTCACGGTTTTCTTTAGAAATGTCCCAACGCTGCTGAAGAAATCTCCGACGGCGTCCGAAACTCCTTCAATAGCTTCCCCCAGATTGCCTTTGACTATGGAACCAAGGATGGATTTGAGGGCAATGGCTTCGTATACTCGAGCCAGCTTCGTCATTTCGGATGGAAATTGGGCGAATATTTTGATGCTACCGCGACTCTCAAGCACTTCTCTTTGGTCGTTCTTAAAGGTCTCAAACTTATCCAAGATAAACTGTTTCCCATTTTGCCCTTGACGCGGCAGACAGTCGAGGTCATTTCTAATAAAGTCCAGCCAGACCGCCCATCGATTGTTGAGGAAACCCAGCTGGGCCTTCCGGATGTCTTTAGCGTGTCTCTTGAAAGCTTCATTCCTCTCCACCTCTTCCTTAAAGGACTTGAACCGTTGAAACAAGTCGTCCTCCATTACGATTTTTGGTTCGCTTCTGTGTTCCACCGTTTCCATTCTTTGCTCTTCATTTTCCCTGCGTGTCTCCTTCATTTCGTAGATGGACGTTCGTTCAACCAAAAGAATGAACTGGAGGTTGCTGGACTCGAAGCAAATGGGAAACCCAGAAGGTAGGAAGGAAGCAATCACAAATAATCCTTTGATGGGTCCGTTTTCGTTTTCCCACTCTTTCAGATTGGAACTTACCACAACCTGTCCATTAATAAGGTTCCCCTTAACCTCTTTCAGCTGGGCGTAGCTCGTGAATCTCTTCTCCCCAATGTCGTTATCTGGTGGTAGGGAGCCCTTGCTACCCAGGATATCAATATTCTGGGCCATTCTTAGTTTTCGAGACACAATCTTAAGCGCTGCCGGTCCTTCCGTTAGAACTAAAACCGGGTTGGTTTGGGCCGCTATTCTGGTTCTGTCTGCTATGACCTCTAACCACTCCTCTTGTGACTTGGATAGTACTGACGCAAGTTTGCTCCTTTGCCCCATGTCCCTCATTTTGGAGGTGGGAAGAGGTTCAACCAGAAGGACGAACTGAACCGTTCCTTTGCTTCCAGCTCGTGCTGTCCTACCCAGAGCTTGTTTCTCTATCCTTAGATTCGGAGGAAGGAAACAGGCGATGACGTGAAGTCCTTCTTTACATTCGGCATGGATGTGGAGGTCAGTTCCACGCCCTCCTAGATTGGTGCTCACCAGAACCATACCTGCCCTCAGTCCTCCTTTTTCCTTCACACCCTCCGTAAAACCGACTTGTTTCTCTGAACTTTTGTATTCCTCCACACTCTCCACCCCTAAGCTTCCCTTGGTCCTCTGGAGTCGACTCGAAACGGTTGAGAGTTGAGCCAGAGTTTCCGTTATTAGGAGCACGGGTTGTTTCGAGGACACGGCTGACACAGCGCCCTCTATTGCCAGCAACCATTCTTCTTCTGAATCTAGGATTTGTGGAGGCTGCTCTACCCTTCGACTCATTTTGAAGGATGGGATGGCAAAGAAGCCAACACCGTAGGAACGCCCAAGGTATTCCGTCTCTGCCGTCCCACCCAACGTACCGGTGATACCAAAAAGACGGCCACCCGCTTTATGCAACTTGAAGAAATGGTTATTGGACATGAAGACACATTTGAGGCTTTCTGGAGAAAGTTTTGATTTGTATTTGAGTTGGAGGAATTGATGAAGGCCAAGTGACAGGTGCATATCCCGTACCTCCACCCCCGTATCCTTGTCAACGTTTACAACGCTCTGTTTCCCAGAGTCAATTGTGAACCCTTGATCCACTGGCATGAAGCGAGCAATGAAAGCCTGTTTCACCCAAACTGAAAGCCTCTGGGCAACGAAACATGGAGGTATGTTGGGTTGGTATAGACACTTGGGTACAAAGATTTCAGTTTCCTTTTCATTTTCCAATTTCCGTCGTACTACGTTGGCAACCCTGTGAATGTCAGAGTCGGTGTATGGTTTGAGCAGACATTTCCTATCCTCAAGGATGGCACATGATTGCACAGTGTCCCAAATGAGTAGGAATACACCGCGCAGGTGTCGGAGCTCCGGAATGTTATGGCTAAGGTAGAGCATATTTGCACCTTTGTCTAACAGGAGTGAGTCCACTTCGTCCACTATCAGAACGGCGGGTTCTCGGTAGATCCCGCGTTTGTAGAAATTTGTTTGAAGCAGGTCCCCTTGGAACCCTCCCAACTCACCGTATACAACGTCATTCGTTTGATACCGCTCCTTCCGTGCCTCGTCTCCAACAGCCTTTTCGTCGCAGTTATTCGATGCCTTAAGACCCAGGACGTGATAGAAACCTTGAGCCTTTTTACAGTCGTCGATTGCCAGCACTTTGTTGGAGGTAATGACATGCACCTGTTTTCCAGTTGTGAGGGCTGAGAAAGCAGCAAACATGGCCACTATCAGGGATTTTCCTTCACCGGTTTGTATCTGACCCAGGCGACCCTCGCCACCCCGTAACCCGTCAATAAGCATGAGGAGAGAAAATAGCTGGACATCCCGGGGAGATTTCCAACCGGTTTGGTTGCTCCTCTTAAATGACAATGGTAGTTCTTGCAGTCCTTCGTCCTCAGCAAAATTCCACTGGCCCGCCCTGTACAGGAGGGACACCGTTTTTATGATCTTACTGTCATCGAGCGGCGAGTTAGCGGAAGTCGAAAGATCCCTTTTAAACTTTTTTGCATCCTCCAAAATCGATTCGCCAACACTTTGTGTTTTGATAGTTCCGGATTTTGGGTTGTCCGCCTTTAATTTGGAGAAGACAATTTCCACCTCTTCCTTGATTTTGTCAACCAGTTCTTTCATTTGACGGAATTTCGGCGCATTGTCATAAAACCGGTTCAAATCCAGGTCATTGGAGGCATCGACTAACTCGGCGGAAGTCAGTTCGTCTTGTCTCATCTTGGTTGAGTAATTTATAAGCGTTGCCGACGCATTTTGAAAATCCTTTTCAACCTCCAACTTCTCCAATGCGGCTTTGTTGAACACCCATTGTCCGTACTCAAAGTTACTTATAATGGATTCAATTTCCTCAGGTTTACGGGGAACACAGGTGAGCACTTTCAGCAATTGGTCCACCAGCTCCTCACTAAACGCCTCATCCATTCCAAGAAGTCTGTCAATTATTTCAATTGTCAGCGATGCTGGAAAATTATGAAACAATGATTTGAAATTTGACACAGAAGAACACGACGTCGGAAGTTGAGCTTTAAGAACCCACCTTTTCCAAACTCCTTATCCGGTCCGTCATTGCGTGACTGACGAATGGCCCTCCTGGCTTTCACAATCCTGATTAACCTTGCCCAATATGCAAAAGGGGTAGTTTGGCTTTTTTCTATATTACGCATGACAGCACGGATGTCGGTTTCGTCAAAGTCCGCGGCAACCATAGTTCTTAACACTTTGTGAGCAATCTCAACCGTTTTATCCACCGAAGAACCGAGAGAGCCTAGCTCCTTGCGTAGCACATTATGAAAAAGTACGGCAAAGCGAAGTCGAGAAAAATTGATGGCGCCAAGGAAGTCGTCGAGGAGGGATGACGGGGATGGTGCCAGTGGTTTCTTGGTTGAACTGTATCCTTTAAAATGGCAGAGAACGCAGTTCATTAGTATAGCCTTCAGCCAGTTTTGAGGGAAACGAGAATCGCAAATGTTCTTTAAATCCTCAGTATCGACATCCCGCATCAACGTCAGAAGAAATTTTATCGACCGGTGATTCCTAAAAAGGTTTGAATGGCAAACTTGGTCTTTATTTGTAATGGTGACGATGAAATCCAGGAAAGGAAGGCGACTTTCCGCACTGCGAAGCATGTACGTTAGTTTGAAGCAGGTGTAGAGTTGCCATTTCCGAACGGCTTGTGCCATTCGCACGGGTTTCGATTTGGTCGTGTTGGCGACGTCAAGAACTGAAGACCAACAGCGGTCCGTCATAAACCGGAATACGGCATTGAAGTAGCAACGTTCAAGCCAGTTATTCCATGCGGATGGGTGATTTGAACAAACAAAATTTGTAAAGGATTGGAGGAATATTCCTTTTTGCTCCTTAGCAGATTCAACGTCCAGAATCCTACTTAACAGCTCCTGCTCCACCTGTTGCAGCAACAGGTTTGAAATATCTTCTTGCTTCGATTGTGCAAATAGAACTTGGTATACAGCCGCACATTCCACAGGGCTTTTCATTTTCTCCAATGCAGTTTTGCCTTTCTCTTTATTGTTGGTGCAGGAAATGTTCTCGACAATACGCAGAAGGAACGGGACAGCGGAGTCCGTGTAAGAAAGACTTGCAACCAGTCTTACCAGCTGATGTCTTAACAGCGTCCCTTCAGTTTTCAAAAATCTCTCCGTCAAATTCCGCCACAACGTTTCCTGTCCCTCTTCCTTCTTGAGGACCAAGCTGCTCAGAAGGCGAAATACTTTGTCGTCGGAGCGTCCAGCGTAGCAGACATTTGCCATTATCTCAGCCTCCTTTGCGAAAAATACTCCTCCCATTTTAAGCTTAATGCAGGATATCCTTACTTGTTGCATTGAGGCCACATCCTCTACTACACTCCGTTCCTCCTCGTGGGGGCATGGAAATTTGTTGGATATTTCCTCCGTTTTCCTGACGACGTTCTCGGGACTCAAGTCTTTCATAACGTTGTTTACATATTTGGAATAGGCGGCGGCGACGAATAACGCTGACTTATGATTCTGAATGGTTCCCATGTTTGATAACGCCAAGTCTTCAAAGCAACGTAGGGCACGCCAGTCCTTCATTGCCTTTTCTCTTGAATCGGACAGAAGTGTTTTCATTGTCTCCATTGGGTATGCAATTTCAGGGTCCATTAAGAACCTTAGCAATTCTATAGACACTTTATCGTTAATCGTATGGAGGTTGACCTCAATCCTTTCCTTGCCTTCCTTGGTCGTCTTCTTCAAGTCCCATTTAATTAGCGACAAGCATGACTCCAGCAGTAATTGGCTCTCACGAAGGTCTTTAAGGTGGCTACCGAGTCCTTCTAAGTCCTGAGGGTAAAACACATCCTTGCTGTTCTTCAAAAGCTTGCATGACTCGACCTCCAACCATTCAATCACAGCAATGATATCCGACTTATCTCTTTCGTTGAACTCTTCTTCAATGGTAGCCATCTTGTGACACTGGAATCGGATCAGAAGGATGTATTCAAGACGCAGGCATACAAATTTGATGTATGTCCTCATTCTCTTTTGCAATTCAAGACCTGATTCCGACGAGTCGGGATCCACAAACGTTAGGAGCATTTGGCACAGTGACTCTGCCTTCTTGCGACAAATATCGTTGTCGAACTGTGGAAACCGCGTTTGAATGCACAACGGTTGTGTGAGGGCTGATTTTCCGGCAATGATCACGGCCAGTCGGTTGACAACAGAAAAATGATCTGGGTTTTTTTCATTTTTTCGTCTTGAGGCCAAGCTGTTCCATAGCATTCCCTCCAATTCATCCAATTCCATCGCATTGAACTCCACCAAACCCTTTGTGGTTATTCGTTCAGCTGTAAGAATGAATTCAACTGTAGCAGCAGCACTGATGTCGTTTTTACGCAGGCAGGCATCCATGTACAGCAGAAATCCTTTGAAATCGAATTCATACCCCTGGACAAATGGAAAGGCACCGAAATTGTAGAGAAGTTGTAGCAGCTTCTTACGATCTTCTAGAGAATTGTGTTCTTGCATCCAGGAAAGACAATGAAGCTTACTGGTGTACGTTGGTAGCTTGCTTTCCTTTGAAGTGTAAGCTTTGAACTTCTCCTTTGCACCTTCCAACGTTTTTGGAGCAATCGTCTTCAACAACTCTGACGAGTCCTTCCTGGTCTTCAAGTTTATGACGAGAAGTGCGTCGTTTAGTAACTTATCCATGGCTGGATCCTTTTTCCCTGATACCTCAATTGCATTCCACAAAGGTTCCCATTTGTTATGAAGAAAAATTTTGTCGATGACGTTCAAGCTGTTTTGCAATTCCACTGCTGCTTCGTCGTTCGAAGCCTTTTCCTGAATTTCCATTACGGTATTTCGCAACACATCGAGATCTTCGGGGGACAAATTGATGAATTGAAGCAATCCCTGGAATGCAACAATGTGTTCCGCGGTTATCGCCTTCCCCTTATATCTGATTCCCTTATCGATGGCTTTTACAGACAATTCCTTGAAAGATTCAGAGAGAATAACCGCAGACTCCAGTTTTTCCTGTTCCGTCTCCACCTCAGCTTTCTTTACCACAATTCTCAACATAGATTCCAACTCCATGTTTGGTTTCTTCAGAATCAAGTTCAGCCACTTGTAGACCTCTGCCGTCGTTTGCAGAATTTGTTGTTTGTAAAGGGGAATCTCGTCATTCAGTTTTGATAAAGCGGAGTTAGTAGAGGGAAGTTCCTTCTTTCGCCACAAGCTTATTTCTCTGTGAAGCGTTGCTTCATCTCGAATTGCATTTAGATGATCAACGACCTTCGGATGCGTTCCAGAAGGTAAGGATGCAGCAACGGTTTTTCTAGTTCGGAGTAGGATAAACCGTTGCAACCATCCTTCCATCTTCTTGGGATTTTTACTATCCCTGGCTACGGAAATATCAGAGAGGAAGTCCCTTCGGAAGTAGGTTTCAGCATCATGTAGTTCGCTGTTTTTACAAATTTCCTCTATGAACGACTTTTCAGGGTCTGTAATTCCTTCATATTTATTCTGATGCTGCTGTAGTGCCCATTCCAATGCATCCCTGCACATTGGGGTCATCCGCTCTCCTTGGGTTTTATACAAATTGAACGCCAGGCGACGGGAATGGTTCCCTGAAAATGCGTTCTCAAAGGATGCTTCCCCTGCGGCGGTTATCTTCTGTCCACTGGTATCTGAGTAATCTATTGCAGGTAGGGCAATTTGTGTCTCTGACTGCGTTTCGGTCTTCAATTCCAGTTGTATGTTAACGACCATTTGAAGGGCGCCTTCTTGTGCATCCTTGAGACTTTCAGATAGCTGAGCTAGTTCCTTACTTCTCGCCTCAGCCGTGTCTTTTCGCTGGTTTGCCGCCACAATGGATTCAAGCAATCCTTCCTCCCGTCGCTTGCAGGCTTCCGTCGCTGATGCTAGGGTCACCATGTTGCGTTGGGTGATTTCTATGCTATTCTGAATAGCTGAGGACTCCTTTGCTCTGGCATTAATGGCTTCCTCTTTGGATGCAAGTTTAGTAATGTCTCCTTGTAGTTGTTGCATTTGATGCTGTCCATCAACTACAGAGGTTCCATCTGTACTATATTTCAATACGCCTGCTCGCATGGACTGAAGGGAGCGAGCCGAAATCTTGGTTTTCTGCCGTTGTTGCGCAGCCTGTTGTTGCGTGCTTCGCTTATTCACGTTCTTGGTGTTTGTTGTTTTGTTGGGTCTCGTAGGAGCATCTCCAGTGTGTAGCTGATATCCTATATGGTAGCTAAGGAGATTGTAAGTGTTCGATGAGGTGATGTTGTAACCGGCAGTTTTTTCCCAGCCATAAGCCCTTGATTTCGCGGAGTAACCGACGTCCCTCCCTTTAATCCCAGCCGCCCCGTCGTATCCTGGTGTGCCATTCTGGCCGTCCTTGCCATCAATACCTCGTTCCCCATGTTCGAGTTTCATTTGTTTACCACATTCCGTCATAGTAAACGTTCCTCCAGCTCCTCCTCTTCCTTTTAAACCTCCTCGCCCCGCTGCCCCACCATGAGACCCTGGATTTCCGACTCCCCCTCGCCTAATTTGGCAGTAATCAGAATCCCAAAACCCCGGCTTTTCCATTGTAGCATCGTTTCCATCCCCACCGTCCTTTCCTGAATAACCATGACCTCCGTGTTGCCCGGAGGAGCCATTTCCACCACGGCAAATCGCCGTAATACAATTGGAATTGTATATCTGCTCAGTGGCCTCTAAAATTATGTCACCACTGGGATCACCATGGTTTCCATCTTTCCCGTTACTCCCGTCTCCGCCGTATCCTACTCCATCGGCAGCCTTGCTTTCTTCGTGATCATCTCCATCGAGGCCAGACACGTCCATTACAACCTGTGCATTAGCAACGACAACGTTTTTGGCGGACATTGCAATGTTAATGCTGTGAAACACCTCGTTCTCAAAGATGTCATCGATCGTAAGTGTTCTCCCGCAGGTTATCTTAAGTTGTGTGACTTTGTTTGAAAGCATCAAGTTTTTGATCCTTGGTAAGACTGAGGACAGCACCACGTTAAATCCTGAAACAGTCACGGCTCCTTCGTCATCCATCTCTATAAGCGGAATTGATTTTAGTGGCTGCAAATTTTGTATAATCAGCTGTTTGTCGGCGGAATCGTTTTGTCTGGCGTGCCGGAGAAGAGCTTCGAATTCCGCCGATTGCTGGTTAACTTTGTAGAGCGTTGACAATTCTTTTACAAGTTGTTCCACAGTCATTCCCTCTAGATCGCTTTTAACAACGGCATTGCAAATCCCTACCACCTCCTGTGGATCAGGATTCAATAGCATTAACAAGAAATCTGTCATCGCTTGCTGTTCCTTCATGTTGTCCAATTTTGCTTGCAGCGCAGCCAAAGCATTGACTGTCGCTTCATCTTCTGCCTGCTCCAACCTAAGGTTTTTCAATTTCTCTCCTTCCCGCTCCAACTTCAATTTGAGCTGATCCATGTCAGCTTCCATTTGGGCAATTCCAACCCTGTTTGTCTCAGCCTGTCGTCGTAGCCTATCTGCTGCTTGCTGAGCGTCAAGGGCCTGCAATTCTTGCTCCTCCTTTTCCTTGTCCACCATTTGCCTCATTGGAAAGTAAAGTTCGTTTGCATATGCCTGCACCAATTGAATTCTCAGCTGCTCATTTTCCGGCGCGGAAAGTCGAGTTTCCAATTCACTCAGCTTGCGAATGATGAAATGTTCCTTACTGGCGTTAGGGAAGATGTCTTGCCAAATATTGCGAAAATTTGTTTTTTCGGCCGCCGCTTTTACCAATGGTTCGATGCTTGACAATATCTCCGCCCCAGAGAGTATGGAATCCACGTCTTCAAACATGTTTCTCCCTTTAACTTCCACGGCGATCAACTTGAACTCGTCGACTTGTTCGAGAAGCTTTGCAGCGAATTTTTGGGAGTTTGGATAAAGTTGATCCAGTTCTGCAATGAGCTTGAATTCACCGTGGATTTCAAGAATCCAGGCTGTAGGGGGTTTGGGTGCTTCGTCAGCTTTATACTTCTGGATCTGCGTGAACAAGTCGACATCGGTGGACTTGACGGTACCATCTTTGTTAACCGAAACTTGTTCCACAATCCTTGCCCCGCCTTTCGGCGTCCATGACACGAGGCCATAGTTGTAACTTTTTTCAAAAAACCTGCTCAGCACCGCCAGTAGCTTTTCTGCCGACCCATCCATTGCCCGCCAAAGTTCGGAGAGAAAGTCAATCTTGCCGCCGGAGATTTTGTCAAGTATGTATCCCCATTCAATTTCAAACTCTTCGTAACAGGTTTGTTCTGGACGCAAATAAATCCATGGATACTTGGAAAGATGTTGCAGGAGTGGAAGGCACACATCGTTGCCTCCCTGGGATACTCCGTAGCCCAAGGAGGACAGATAATCCTCTATGGTTGGATCCTGCCTATAACGATTATTCAGAATGAGCAGGAAATGGCCTAAAAAGCACTTGATAAGGGCAGCTATGAAGCTATGGAATAATTTATGAGACTGGAAGCCGGACTTTTATTACACATTCAGCTTTCCCAATAGAAATACACATTACGAAATTTGAATGCATCCGTTTGTTTGGCAAGAGCTTCAAATGACTACATTGTGCTCCAATGTAAATAGGTGGGAAAAATTTAATCCATTTTAACGTAAGTAAGGAATTGAAGTTTGAAAGACAATCTGATGGTATGGAGAAATGTTTTCCAAGTCATCAATTAGAATGCAAATATTTGTCCGTTTTCTTTAAATACGTAACTCACCACTGGCTGTGTGCATTTCTAACCTTTCGATTGTTTTTGCAATTGTGTTATAAACACATCCTTACTTCTATTCTAACG
>JAQGCL010000154.1:0-21063 GCA_034699605.1 Isotomiella paraminor | reverse complement strand
TTCTACAAAAATCAATAATCGCCCACAAAAACCACTTTCTCTTTCTAGACTTTTCTGTACATCATTTATTAGCACACCACCACAACCAATTCTCCGACAAAAAACTCCGTGATTTGATTTCCAAATGTATAGTCAAAGCTTGGAGAAAGAACTCTTTTTTCTATCTCAAATGACAATGCAGTGAGTAAAGAGACAAGAGGCTTTCTCAATGGTGAAAGTTTGCATAGAAAAAAGAGAAAGTATTTCTGTGTGTGTCATGTTCTAGCTCTCTCTCTCTACTTGTTCAATCTCTGTCAAGAAGGACGACATTCCAATCGTTGAAAAAGAGAGGGAAAGGACCCTTGTTAACCGATTTGTGAATAAAAAGAGATTTGAAAGTTTTACAGAGATTTACAAATGCAGAGAGGAGGAAAAAGGGGTTTTATCTGTAACTGTAGCTTGTGTTCTTTTAGGCGGATTAAACACACTTTCAAAAGTAGTCAAATGTTGCATGTGAAACAAGCATTAACCACACTTCCCCGAGGTTGAAGCCTACTAAAAACTTTCCCCATCAACGTCACAAAAGCACTAATGTTTTGCTGCGGTCAAATCTTAAAATCTTTTGATAAAAGCACAGCGTGTAGAACAGAAAATCATTAAAAGTGCTTTCCCTTTCCTTCTCCAATTTATCTCAGTTTGCGTTGGTCGATTCATATAAAGCATCAAATCCACAACCATCAAAGGAAATGGCCATAAAATCCGTGTACTTTCTCCGTAATCGGATTATTTGTGCTTTTACTTAGAGTCCACACCCACCAAAAGAACGTTTTGCGGTATAAAAAGCATTAAAAAGGGATTGGAAATCTTGTTGTAGTTTTCCTCCTTTAAACAAGATGAACAGTTTGTGCCAGGAAGGAAGAGAGACAACGCTCGTTGTATGACAAACTGTCTAAATAAATTTTAAACGTGAAGAATTGTCACTAAAGAAAGACCACAGCTATATCTAAGACATTAGCAATCTAATAATAATTCTTCTATTTTGAAGTGCACTTTTTGCCTTGTTAAAACTTTCTCTATTCTCTCATTTCTATACCCAGAGACACAGCCTGCTTTTCTTGTGTGTAAATGCCGCATTTCTCTCTGGCCTTTATTCCTTCCATGGAGAGAGAGACTCACACAACCACTAACTCCAGCCAACAGAGAAGAAGCAGCAATTTTGCTTCGTGATTCGAATTTGAGAGTGTCTTTAATCATACGGAATTGTAAGGGTCTCTTCTCTCCCTCTTCTATCGTCCTTGTCCACTACATGAGTATTTCTATTCTACTATACGCTTTCTTCATGGCGTTCTTATACGAAGTCAAAAATTTGCAAACCACTGCCCACACTTTCACACACTTTTAATTCCACAACTCCCATCAGAGACCAACAAAATTCATCATCAAATCCTTTGCAAAGGCAAACAACAAGTCTCCTTCTGCGGCTGATTTGAAGAAAAGGTCCCCCCAAACTTTTTCTTTCCTTGAGAGAAAGTCGTGACTTGGTTAATCCCTGTAAAGAAAGTCTGAACAAACTTTTTTTGTTGCAAGAGAGAAAGGAATCTAATTTTTAATCAAGGTTCGGCGTATCCTCCCTTTTGATCGTATACACGTTGCACTTGTAGACTCTGCTTAACCTTTTCTAGAAGTTTTGGCTTTTTGACAGAGAAGGGAAAGAGTTAGGAACTTAAAACCAAAGAGAGTTTATTAGCAACAGCAAGTCCAGACAATTGTTTGTTGTGTGAGAGGGAAATGGCATCGTAGATTTTAGCAAATGTCTCGCTGGATTTAATTCTTAAACCCTTTGTTCTCTCTCGGAACTTGCAGGAAGTGTGTTAAAAGAGATACGGTAAAGTAACGAGGATTAGATGGAAGATAAGGAAGTCTGCATTGGACATTGCAATAATTGGACGTTTCCGGTGGTTAGGGACACGGGGGACACTATTGACTTTCTCATGCGACACACACTTTCTCTCCCAAAAATAAAGCAAAGAAATTTGATGACCCGTTTAAATTCTACTCACTCTCTCAACAATCTTTAACCTTAATCGTTTATGGAGACAATAAAATTTTGAGAACGTGTGTTCAGGCAGGGTAAAGACATGCAGTTGCATGCCAAACATCCATTCTATCCTCGTCACATTATAAAGCTCACTTTGTATGAGGATTTTATGGAGCCAGTCAAATTGCCCATTTCATATAATTCTCACAACACTTTCAAGAGAGAGAATTTGCATTAGATTTTTGCACATGCAGAAGAAATCAACCTTTCCAAAATCACAATTGGAGGAAGGGAATAAGATTTTCTCTTCTGAATACCCTCTCATCTAAAAGCTGACTCATTTCAATCTATGACATTCATACCTCCTCATCATCATCATCTCATGACATGAACTTCTCAATTATTGTCAAGAGAAGAATCCGCACTGTTCTGACAGAGAAGAAGAGTCAACTTTCTCTTTTCCTCCACAAACTACGCAGCAGCAGCAGCAGTACTGCACACTGGAAGAAGAGAAGGCAAGCATAGAGTGTCGACAGAGCAATACTCTCTCGTCCTTCTAAAGAACCTACTTCAGTTCCAGAGCAGAGTTTGTATGAGAAAGTGGGCAACTTTCTCTTTTTCTCACTCTTCTGCATTCCTTTTGCACATTGAATTTTGTAGGGATTTTAATCTGCGCTGTGTCAAGAAACTTCTATTTCCTGTGAAAACATGAGATTTGGTTGTCTGCTGTGATTTCTAAAATTTCAATATGTCAAACAACGACGGAAACAATGGTGATCAGTATGGGACCCTGCTTGGGAGGAATAACAAGAGGTGAGAGAGCTTTTTTTTCTTTGACTTTTTATGTCAAGACAATCTAGAATCTATAAAATATTCTTCTCTTCTTACACTTCCATATTTTCGAAACATTCTATAACGGGGCACCGTGCGACAAGGCTTTCCATTCCGACGAGAGAAAGTCTAGTGCTACGATGATGAAATATGCTAGACACCTCCTTCTCTATTCCCCATCGGAATGCGATGAGAACTTTCATAATTTATAAAGCTTCTGCTGCTTTCTCTCTCACACTCTCTGGAGAAAGAGTCGTGCGATTGTTGTTTGTGCATGCGGGCATTTCTTTTTATGGTTGATGCAGCAGAAGAGAGAGAGAAAAGTAGATCAATGATAGGAGAGAGAGAAGCATAGTTCTCTGTGAATGTGTTTCTGCTGTTTTTGAGAGGGAATGTTTAGAATTACACTCTTCTGGAATTGTTGTGACACTTATTTTCCTTAATTTAGACTTGGATATAATGGAGACTTATGCTTAATTTCTTACAGAGAACAACGAATGTTCACGAGCAAGGCTCACGTGTTCCACATTGGTATGAAAAAGCATCATTTATTCCTACTTTATGTCTTAATTCTCTATATCTTTATATACTTACAGACCCGATGACAAAGAGATCTTGGTACTTAAGACAATCACTATACTTTCAAAGAAAACGACATTCTCTTTTATCTACAGGGTCCCAGCCTCCGCCACATCCGTCCCCGTCTCCTTCTTTTATGACTCTGCCAGAGGACTGTATCGCATTGACAGGGGGAAGAATGAAGACTTAATAGATCCGAATTTTTAATACAACTTGCGCGAAAATGTAAATTACGACACTCAATAAAAAGTACATATCAACAGTCTGGAATCCTTACAATTTTATTTTATTTATTATTGCACATTAAAGACTTTATTACAAATTCAAACTTCCTGAAAAAAGTGATTCAAAAAATCTTGACAAACTCCCTCTGAATCCCACTCAAGTCCTGAATCTTTGCACTCAACTGCGCATTCAGAGCCTCGAGCACCTTCTTTTGAGACTCTGAAGTCCCAAGCGCTGTCTCCAGTTGCTCCTGGACTTGTTGGAGGGTGGCTCGGAGCATAGCGTTTTCCTTTTAAAAAATTGTATTGCTTTTTTGAAGAGCAAATTTTTGATGAAATGCAAACCTTATCAGAATCACTCGAATTGTTGTTGTTTGGAGAAGAAGCCTGTTGTAAACCATGCAATTCCTCATCTTTAAGCTTCAAAGTCTGCGAGAGATACTCGACACTTTCCCTTAGAATTCCAATTTCTTGGCGGATCTCCGCCGCGGCGTTGGCGTCTGTAGAAAGAGAGGTCTTTATACCCAACACTTAAAAGAGACGTGGATCACAAACCTCCTCTTGCCGCCTCAGCATCCAGCGTCCTCTGTTTCAGCCGTAGATTCTCCTCTTTGTAGGCCTGGAGTTGCCTCTTCCACTCCTCAACGTTCGTCGTACTTTCCTGGAGGGCAGAGGTGAGGCGGGCGTTGTTCGTTTTGAGGGTGGAGAGTTCTATCTCCCATTTTTTGGCGTTGGAGGAGCTACACAAATGTTCTGAGAGTAAGAATAAAGGTCTTTGTTTGCATAAGAAAAGAAGGACATTAAGGAAAGGAGAGTGTGTCATTATTTCATGGTACATCTCGTCTGATTCTGCCCGTAATTTAAAAATAAACACCCCGGAACGGAAAACTTTCTCTACAAAACTCTCTCTGTAAAGCCTCACCTCTGTGCCAAGGCAAGCCTCAATCTCTCATTCTCAAACTTCAACTGTGCCTCAGGAGACTTGAGTCCATGCTGCTGCTGCTGCTGCTTCGTCGGACTGTCGATTATCCCTCCAAGTCCTGGACATTTGGAGAGTAACGGCGAGCCCATGATGGTGAGGGTTTTCATCGTGTTTGCGTTAGGGTCGTTCAGTAGGTCGTCGTAGGTTTCTTTTTGTAAAGAGAATAAAATTCTTTAAAAATGATGCCTCTTGAAAAGCAAGCCTCACCATTGTTATGATTATTATTCTGCAGGAGACTCGACGCAGCTGAATTCAGAAGGGCACTCTGCGTCTGCAAGCCTGATAAAAGGTTGTTTTGCTGCTGATTCCTTTGCAAAAGTGGACTCGCTGTGAGACTTGGTGGGGGGATTATGTGGGCTGTTGCTGTCGATGTGTGGACTTGTTTTGCCATCGTTGAGGAGGCTGAGGTTCGGAGGGAGGCTTCCTTTGTTTCGTGGAAGTGGTCAAAGAACTATGGAAAGAAGAAATAGAAAGTTTTATGACATGTGCATTTTATTGCATGTAGAAAGATTCAATGCAAAACGTAAAGTCGGATCTCCAATTCAAAAATCCACATTTGAATTGGAGATTGGTTTACAAATTGAATTTGAATGTTTTCTACAGCTTTGGAAATGTAAAATCTCTCGTGTATAAAAAGGCAAATCATCAATAAAAGAAAAGAGAAAACATTCCGTCATCATCATTTTACCTTATTCAACTCCGCTTCCGAAGGGAATCCCAGTCCGTAGACTGTGTTCGCCCGGACGTCCGACCTGTCATGGAATATTGATGTTTTGTCCTTTTTCTACCAAGCCAACTTAAAAGCCATACCACTGCCCAAATTTCTGCGAGGTTTTCGTAAAGTTCATCCCAGGAGTCACGGTGCTATTGATTACGGCCTAGAGAGAGAAAACAGAAATAATTCAGAGAGAAGGGAAAACACAATGAATGAATGTTTGTTGATCATTAATATTCCTTTTTGTTTATTAGGCGTCATAGTGAGAAAATTCTGGAGGCAATGAGACGTCATGCTGTGAAGGGAGAGGCCTTCCGTTTTGTGAAGGAAGGAAGGAAGGAAGGCATTAAATCAAATGGATTTTGCATAATGTTTTTTGGGTGTCCCAGAAAAATCCCACTCTGTCAGACTTTATACTCTTGTTTTAATCTGGTTTTATTCTTTTGAAAGTGGGTTTCTGTGTAAGACTTTGCATACCTAATTTTTTGTGATGGATTTCTCTGCATACATAAAAAAAACATGGGCACCTGAGACGCGGGGTGTGCCAAGTGCTTGACCTCTATCTACCACTGCTAGATTTGTGAGGGTTTCTTTAGCACAAGAGTGACAAATTACTCTTGAGATTCTTGAGAGTGTGAAGAGACTTTACTCTCTCTTCTTTTTTATTGGCTGGAGGTTTTTTTAATTTGTACGTGAAGAGCGAGAGAGAAAGTTTTATATACAAGCACTTGAGAACGAGCTGACTCTTGCTTTCTCTCTCAACTTTCTTTTTTATACGATTCTCGATGAAATAAAACTCTGGTCAAGATCCAAATGTAGTTTGGTAGTGGATTACATCCAATCCTTCTCTAGCAAAGAACGGGTTAAAACCACCTTCACATTTCCATTCTTCTTGAATCTCTCCACACCTTCTCTCTCCAAAAAACTTTCTCTTCACTTCTCTTCGCTTCTCTCATCATGCGCAATTCCAATTAAAAAGTTTCTTGTCTAATTGAATCCCCCCAATCTTGAACAGGAGAAGTGCATTTGACTTTAATGAAAGAGAAATCTCTCCTCCACTTTGCATAATTAAATTAACTTCTTCTTCGAAGAAGTTGGCCTGGTATGAAGGCATGGTTGTTAAGAGAGGATAATAAAACAGACACTTTGCCTCTCTGAATGGAAATGGAGGATCATTTGTACTTTGCTAAGAAGCCATCTGCTTGCTACTTTGCTTTTATGCATCATCAGGATTATTATGGTGCACTTTAATTGCCTAATATTCCATAAGAAGATGAGAAGAGAGTCTTTGATCTGCTCAGGAATATCCATCCGTGAGGATTTGGAGAACTTTCACCGCAGAATAAAAAAGGAAATTGACTGGGCATAACACTTTTCTTCTTCACACGAAAAAATCCACTACCACTTCTGTAGAAGTGGTAACGAAATACAGCACCACAAGGGAGATTTTTTAGTGCATCCCTTCGTCATTTTTATGTATGCAAAAGCAATTTTCTCTGACTGCATCTTCATAATAATGAAATGGGCCCAGACCAAAGCTAAGCTAAGCTAATATAGCGTGTGTGAAGGAAATTTAAGAGAGAGATATTCCCAGAGGTCCTACACAAACACTACACGCTTCCTGTCTTTTTTTCGCAAGTGTAATGAGATTCTCTTTCACAATTTTTGTTGTGAAATCTGTAGAAGAAGCACCCTTCTTTTTCCCACACATGTGATGTACGCATTTCTTTTAAACGCTTAATTAACTCTTGCAGGTTTTTTTGTCTTCTTCGAAAAAGTCAATACTTTCTCTCTAGAAAAAGATGATCTTGAGAAAGAAGGAAGGTTCTTTTTTTCTTTACCTTTGTTCCTTCAACCGAGATAATGCGATACAGTCCTCTGGCAGAGTCATAAAAGAAGGAGACGGGGACGGATGTGGCAGAGGCTGGGACCCTGTAGATAAAAAGAGAATGTCGTTTTCTTTGAAAGTATAGTGATTGTTTCAAATATCTACCAGGATCTCTTTGTCATCGGGTCTGTAAGGATATAAATATAGAGAATTAAGACATGACCAAATAAATGACTCTTATTTCTGTCATACCAATGTGGAACACGTGAGCCTTGCTCGTGAACATTGGTTGTTCTCTGTAAGAAATGAAGCACAAGTCTCAATTATATCCAAGTCTTAATTAAGGGAAATAAGTGTCATCACAATTCCAGAGTGTAATTCTAAACATTCCCTCTCAAAAACAGTGAAAAACATTCACACAGAACTATGCTTCTCTCTCTCCTATCATTGATCTACTTTTCTCTTCTGCTGCATCAACCATAAAAAGAAATGTCCGCATGCACAAACACAACAACCGCACGACTCTTTCACCAGAGAGTGTGTGAGAGAAAGCAGCAGAAGCTTTATAAATTATGAAAGTTCTCATCGCATTCCGATGGGGAATAGAGAAGGAGGTGTCTCGCATATTTCATCATCGTAACACTACACTTTCTCGTGGGAATGTAAGATTATAAAGTCTTGTCGCACGGTACCCCGTTATAGAATGTTTCGAAAATATTGAAGTGTAAGAAGAGAAGAATATTTTATAGATTCCAGATTGTCTTGACATAAAAATGCAAAGCAAAAATCTCTCACCTCTTATTATTCCTCCCAAGCAGGGTTCCATACTGATCACCATTGTTTCCGTCGTTGTTTGACATATTGAAATTTTAGAATTCACACCAGACAACCAAATCTCACAGTTTTCTTAGGAAATATAGAATTTGCTTGACACACGGCGGATTAAAACTTCCTAAAAATTTCCATGTGCAAAAGGAATGCAGAAGAGAGAAAGAGAAAAAGAGAAAGTTGCCCTCTTTCCCATGCAAACTCTGCTCTAGAACTGAATTAGATTCTTTGGGAGGACGAGAGAGTATTGCTCTCTCACTCTATGCTTGCTTTCTCTCCTGTGTACGTGCAGTACTGCTACTGCTGCTGCGTAGTTTGTGGAGGAAAAGAGAAAGTTGACTCTCTCTTTCTCTGTCAGAACAGTGCGGATTCTTCTCTTGACAATAATTGAGAAGTTCATGTCATGAGATGATGATGATGATGAGGTATGAATGAATGTCATGGATTGAAGTGAGTCAGCTTTTATAATGAGTTATTCTGATAATATCGTAATCCCTTTCTCCAATTGTGATTTTGAGAAGGTTGATTTCTTCTGCATTTGCGAAAACCTTCTTTGGGAATCTTATGCAAATTCTCTAAGGAAAGTGAAAGTGTAGTGAGAATTACATGAACTGGGCAATTTAGAAGCGTAACTTCTCGTTGCTCCATAAAATCCTCGTACAAAAAATTGAGCTTTGTGACTAGGATAGAATGGATGTTGGTTTGGCATCCGACTGCCTTTTTAAAACTTCTTGAACACACGTTATCAAATTTTATTGTCTCCATAAACGATTAAGGTTAAAGATTGTTGAGAGAGTGACTAGAATTTCAATGGGTCACAAAATTTTCAAGCTTTATTTTTGGTTCGCGGTGGTGGAGAGAAAGTGTGTGTCGGAGGAGAAAGTCAATAGTGTCCCCCGTGTCCCTAACCACCGGAAACGTCCAATTATTGCAATGTCCAATGCAGACTTCCTATTATCTTTCATCTAATCCTCGTTACTTTACCGTATCTCTTTTAACACACTTCCTGTAAGTTCCAGAGAACAAAGGGTTTAAGAATTAAATCCAGTGAGACATTTGCTAAAATCTACGATGCCATTTCCTTCTCACACAACAAACAATTCTCTGGACTTGTTCTTCTAGCTAATACACTCTCCTTTGGCTTTAAGGTCTTAACCCTTTCTGAACCAAGCCAACTTCAAAGGAGTGTTAAGCAAAGACAACTTGTATACGATCGAGAGAAAGGACACGCCGAACCTTGATTAAAAATTAGATTCTTTCTCTTGCAAAAAAAGTTTGTTCAGACTTTCGTTACAGAAATAAACCAAGTCACGACTTTCTCTCAAGACAAAGAAGCCAAAAGTTTGGGGGGCTTTTGTTCAAATCAGCGGTAGAAGAAGACTTGTTGTTTGCCTTTGCAAAGGATTTGATGATGAATTTTTTTTGTCTCTGGTGGGAGTTGTGGAATTAAAAGTGTGTGAAAGTACAAAGTGTGGGCAGTGGTTTGCAAAGTTTTGGCTTCGTATAAGAAAGTCATGAAGAGACATTATAGTAGAATAGAAATACTCATGTAGTGGACAAGGACGATAGAAGAGAGAAGAGACCATTACAATTCCGTATGATTAAAGACACTCTGAAATTCAGATCACGAATCAGAATTGCTGCTTCTTCTCCGTTGGCTCGAGTGGCTCCTTCGTATATTTATGAAAGGAAGAAAGGCCAGAGAGAAATGCGGCATTTCCACATAAGAAAAGAAGCTTGTGTCTCTGGGCATAGAAAGCAAAGAAAGTATAGAGAGAAAGAGAGAAAGTACATTTCAAAATAGAAAAGAAATTATTATTAGATTGAGAATGTCTTAAATATAACAACTGTGGTCTTCTGGTCTTTAGTGACAATTCTTCACGTTTAAAATTTATGGAGGCAGTTTTTCATACAACGAGACTTATCTCTCTTCCTTCCTGCACAAACTGTTCACCTTGTTTACAGGAGCAAAACTAAAACAAATGTGAACAAGATTTCCAATCCCTTTTTAATGCTTTTTATACCGCAAAACTACTTTCCGTGGGTGTGGACTCTGAGAAAAAGCACAAATAATCCGATTACAGAAAAAGTACACGGATTTTATGGCCATTTCCTTTAATGGTTGTGGATTTGATGCTGACGAACACAAACTGAGATAAATTGGAGAAGGGAAAGCACTTTTAATGATTTTCTGTTCTACACGCTGTGCTTTTATCAAAAGATTTTAAGATTTGACCGCAGCATAGCTAAAACATTAGTGTGCTTTTGTGACGTTGATGGGGAAAGTTTTTAGTAGGCTTCAACCTCGGGGGGAAGTGTGGTTAATGCTTGTTTCACATGCAACATTTGACTACTTTTGAAAGTGTGTTTGATCCGCTTAAAAGAACACAAGCTAAAGGTAAAGATAAAACCCCCCTTTTCCTCTTCTCTGCATGTATAAATCTCTGTAAAACTTGCAAATCTCTTTTTATTCACAAATCGGTTAACAAGGGTCCTTTTCCTCTCTTTTTCAACGATTGGAATGCCATCCTCTTCTGACAGAGATTGAACAAGTAGAGAGAGAGAGCTAGAACATGACACACACAGAAATACTTTCTCTTTTTTCTATACAAACTTTCACCATTGAGAAAGCCTCTTGTCTCTTTACTCACTGCATTGTCATTTGAGATAGAAAAAAAGGAGTTCTTTCTCCAAGCTTGGACTATACATTTTTGGAAATCAAATCACGGAGTTTTTTTCTTGGAGAATTGGTTGTGGTGGTGTGCTAATAAATGATGAACAGAAAAGTCTAGAAAGAGAAAGTGTTTTTTTGTGGGCGATTGATTTTTGTAGAATCCTTCAGTTTTGTTTTTTGCATGTTGAAATAAACCAGAAAAAGAGTCTTTTTTTCGCAAGCAATTTTGTTTATTTACTCTTGAGCAAGAAAGAGCATCTCTTTTCTAGAGAGAGTCACTTTTTCTTAAGGCCTTCTTTATAGATCTCTTTATACACTCTAAAAATCTAAGGATCTAAAAAACCATAATTTGTGTGACCCAAGGAAGAGGCATTCCAAGAAAGGGAAAGGGAAAAAGTAATTCTCGAGAGTTGAGAAAGAGAGTAGTCTGTTCTAATCAACCTTTCTCACAAGCTTTAACAGAGGAAAGAGGGGGTGTGTGTGTAATTCAGTCTGCCAGGTCGTAATGTAAGAAGATCTTGGGTCAAGAGACGTTAGGAAAAAGTGAGAGCTTTCACCAACTTTTACGCCCAAAAAACTAGTCTTCTTTCAACGATTATTTAGAGGCTACACCTGAGAAAGCATATACGTCGCAAGTAGCAATTAATCTCTCTCACTACAAACAGCGGGGGTTGTGCAGAGAGAACTTCATTCATTATTTTAAAAAAACAGTAGTAAAATCCTCATCGCCATAAAAGCATACATACAGTTTTGTTTATGTGGTTTATTAAAGGCGAAAGCATGTTTGTTAATTATGATGGATGGATGGTAAATTTGTTTGAAGTGGAAAAGTGTTTTTGTAGAAGAGAAAGTTGAGAGACGTGCTTTCACCATCAAATTTCACGTGTAAATCAATAGACAGGGGAGGTTCTCTCGCATTACATTAATGAATGTTATCCAACCCTGTTTGTACATTAATTTGCCACTTTTGCCTTCCACACATTCCCTACTTAATTCCTCATAGTTTTTTTGTTCATTTTTAGATACATTTTATAAAAGAATCGTCAGTGAATCAAACAAGCCTGTCAATTCACGCTTCTTTTTTATGCGTCTCAGTAACAAAAAATAAGCCACAATGATATCCTTTTTCTTTCTATGCATAAATGATAAATGTTTCTCTCTCTTCTTGCTTTCACCGTTCTTTATTCATGTATGCAAATTTTTTCTGCTTCAGCAACTCTCCCTCAGAGAGTCAGGAATGAAGAAGCATCGAAAGAAGAAATCGGTGAATAAATTGGATACATCTCAATACACGTGTGTCGGAGGATTTTACCCGTGTGTGTTTATTTGTGCACATAGAATTTACCTACTTTCCTTTTTCTGTGAGGAGAGGAAGGAATGCAAGGACCAAGACTTAGACTTGAGAAAGAAGTGCCATACTGCGACCACACCACTTGAAAAATATATTTGAAATACTTTTTTCCATATAATTTATTGCGTGTAGTTTATTCACCGGAACCCTGCTGTGTGACTGAGGATTATAACGCTTTCTCTATTCAAGGAGAGGAGAGAATGTTTTATGGACAGAATGTTACCTTGGGCGAAATATGAAGGTTTCCAGGAGGGAAAGTTTCCATGTGGGGCACGTTGAGAAATCGTAAATGTGGAGAGAGAGAAATTATATTTTTTGATAACCTTTCTTCGCTCCTTGCGATTAACTTTTTGTATGGACTTTTTCATCACACACCACCAGCACAACTGTAATTTTGGTAGGAAAGTCACATAACGAATTGATGACATGTCAAATTCCCCCCTCTGTGAAATCCTCTCGTAGGTATATTGTTGTCGTTGTTTATCGAAATCGAGGAGGTAATAATCGAGAGAGAAAGCTGCGGTCACCCTTAAGGAAAGAAAGTGCGTTTTTGGAAATTAGGTACTATAATAGTACGACTCTGATTTCTCTTGAGACTCGTTCTGAGAAATTATGAAAGTGGTTGCCCAGGAGTTTCTTTAACGAGTGAAGAGAGAGTTTGTTCGATCAAGTGGAAATACACAAGAAGAATCACACAAGTGCCCATGAAGAAACCCATTATCAAAATATTGGGTTTTTTTGAGAGAGAAATTGATTTCCTTTTTCCCTGTAAGAGAATGTTCGTTTGAGAGGATCTTGAGAGAGCAATTGTTGCTTCTCTCAGTAAAAAGTTGTATGCTTTCTTTGAGTGATGAAAAAAGTAAATAACAAGCCCAAAATATCGATAAGTTTCTCTTTAATAATAGCAATTCTCTTCAACCAAAATTTTGAGGTATAACAAAACAGAACCCACTCGAGACACACAAACTCTGTGGCTAAACTCTAACTATAGTATATCTGTACATGACTGATTTTGCATTACAATACAGTTTTACTACTTTTTTTCCAAAAATACTACTTCTTATATAACCACTTCTGGCATCCTGGAAGACGATGTGGCGAGAATGCAGATGTCCAACTCCATACCTCACTATCAAGACATAAAGACTAAATACGGTCCCGAAGCCTACCTTCAATCCAATCTATCGTATTCACGTAAAAAACTCATCATGCAAGTGCGTCTTAATTTCTGGTCCATCAACATAAATGGGTTCAAGATCCTCCTTCGAGACCCATGTCCCTTCTGTTCATGCGAAGATGCCTCAGTACTACACCTCATGATGGAATGTCCACATCTAATCAGAGACCGTCGAAACCTCATGTCCAAACAAATGTGTACAATAATTCAAAGCAGTGACCCTCAACAGATATTGAATGCCATGCTCTCCCAAGACTTCACCACAGATCAAGCAGAAGCAGTCTTCACATTCTGGATAACAATAACAAAGCTCATAGATTTAACAAATGTGTAATGTAAAAAAAAAACGACGAGTGACTTAGTACCTTTCTTACTTTTAAATTTGTATCATTATATCATGTAAAACTTGCAAGGGCTATGGCCGTAAAGCAATAAACCATACATACATACATACCGACCATTATTTTAGTCGTCCCTATTGTGTTATGTGTTCCATTGTCCATGATTAATAGTAAAACTTAAAAACAAGACAACGCCTTTTATCCCAAGTTGTCGTGATTGTCAAGTGGAAGCATATCGGATTCATCCATTTTTAAGGGAGGAAAATTGTCTAAACTCCAATGAACACGAGACTCAAATGACGCATTTTATCTCTCGGCGAAAACACCTATTATCGCTTATAGAAGTTAGATAGCGTCTAACGCCACCCATTGGTCTTGGCAGGGTCAAAAGGGATCTAATCACCACAACTTGTGATGTCAACTCAGATGGGTCTTGTTATACTTCATTAGATCGCGATAGTATCAACTTCAAGAGGTCACCTTACAGGTTCTGGGGGCTGTTGAGGTGGCATCTGTAACAGAACTAGGTTTAACAGCAAGAAAGTACCCAACCGTAACTGAGAGAGGCAATGGATCAAGTAGGATACACTTTACGTTGAGTCACGGAACGTGAGCTTATAAGCATAATGAATGAGTGAATGACGTCAGTGATGCCCATTCCTCTAATGCTAAATGTATTTCTGATCCCCGTTCCTCTAATGTTAAGACTTGTAATGCACTTTAGTTCTTATGTATCAGGTAATAATAATCTGAATCTCTTGTAAGTTTATAAGTACCTATCATAGAATCATGATGTACGCAGTCAGGTAAATCATTGTAGTTTATATCTCTTTATTACATTGTTTAGCGAACCTTGAATAAGGGTACAAAAGAAAGAGACGCCGACACCATCAGGATCGCATCGCTTCACTTCGTATCATCGTGACGTTGTAATACATCGTACTGATTAGAAGAGACTAAAGTAGGTTTGTGATCCCAGGGAAAGTGTTCCTTGGTCAATAGATACAAGTGATTGGTTGTAATAGTTTAAGTAGTTATTAGTTCTTTGAATAAATGTGTGAACTTGTGTGAAAAGAACAAAGACAGTTTAAGTCCGTCTGATCCGCATAAACATTACATGGGCAACATCAGATTCAAGAGAATGGTTTCAATAGAGTCCGGACCAGCAATTGTAGTCATTTATCCAGGATTCAGAGAAAGTCTACTGGAGTAAAAGCTACTACGGATATAGCATCGTATACCGATAATCAATTACCCTACACGATAGACTCGATTGCCAATGCAGCTTCATTTTCTACAACGGGAAGCAATGAAACCTGACGGCTAACACACCCTTCCTTCCTAACGTGAAATCATTCATGATTTGTATTGTAATAATCCTATTGCAAATGGCGTATGAGGGTATATCTACCCAGTTGCAAGGTTGCCACATTGAGGCAATATGTAATTACATGGAGTAAGCATAGAGGGAGCCACTTTGTTGTGTAAGGAATTTATTGTCAATAGATTCATAATTTACAAAGTTGTAGGGCAAATAACAGAAATAGACTTATGAGTACTGGCTTCCCAAATTTCACTCACAAGTCAGAATGGAATCCACGAGATGACCAATTCCAGCAGGACACTGACAAGGGAGACCATGAGGAAACACAATTGCACAAATTTAGTTTCTATGGACCTGAGCTTACGGATTCCCTTGTGAGTTCCCCCTGGGCTCGCTTGTCAATGCCTCTCTGGCCCTGGACTTTTTCAAAAAAGACCTATGGCATCCCTTGTTAGTTCCTTCCTGGGCTCCAGTGTGAGTACAATCCTGGACTTTCTTGTCAGCGCCTTCCTGGACTCTCTTGAAACTGAGCCCGTGCATTTTCTGCTGATTTCTATCTTGGGCTGTCTTGTGAGTGCAATCCTGCTCTTGTTGTTGCCTTCCTGGGCACCCTTGTGAGAGAATCGTCTCCCTTGTAGTGACCTGCGTGGGTGTTATTGAGTGAGAGAGTCCAAGGTTACAGTCAAAAGGAAGATCAGGGATGGCTAACCGTTGAGACCAGCAGGTTACTCAAAATGGAGTCGATGGAGTCACAGAGGAGGAGGAGGCTGGGTCAAGAGGGCGTAAGCGTACCTACCTAAAAACAACGCAGTAACCAGGAAGTAGTGGGCGTTTATTACAAGGCTTTGAGGCCGTCACTGATGGGGCGTAGACAAAATCCCTTACCATATGCGCAAAACTCTGCCGCAGTTAATACTTACCTTCGACACAAAATAAAAATTCGTGTCCCTGGGTCCAAAGTGACCAACTCGAGGAGGGGTTTGTTACTGTATGGATTTTTTAATTATTTTTTAACACATCAACTTTTTACTTCTGCTTTTCTAGTTGCAGGAAATGTTTTAAAAAAGTTGAACATGTGGGCCGACTGATTTGAGTGGAGTTTGGATGGTGGAAGTAGCAACAGTGAGAATGGAAGTAGCAATGCAACAGTATAGCACGCAGAGTCCATATGGGTATAGCTAAGCAGCGTAGAACCATCCACACACACTGCTTGCAAGGATAGGAGAGGGCAGTCGCGCAATGTACATTTAAACATTCTTATACAAAAACGTTCTTTGGCTTTAAGGAAGTCAATGAGCCATTTTACGGTGATCTTTTTCTTTACAAGGGAAACAAGGTATCCTGCCTTCTACTGAAAGGTGTATTACATGAGTACGCAGTTCCGTTTTGCTGTTTCAATGGCGAGATCCAAATTGGGGCAAGGTGAATGAAGGAATGATTTTATAAGGTAGATATACCTAATAAGTCTTTGGAACATAGCTTCAAATTGTTCTTCCAAGTCGGTTTTTACTTGTATTATGTGTCTATAGTGTCCACACACATCCATCCGTTCGCCTAAAACGTCTTTAATCCAGTTGGCTGCGGGCATGGAAGGTTATTGTTCCCATTGCCATGCATAGCAAATTGCACGCAGATCAACCACCGACGTCCGGTCGCGATAAACAGAAACTCCTAAAACCATACAATACAAATACAAATAATCCTTTATGTAAAAAGAAGTATGAAGCTATCTCGAGAACGAATGGAGTTGTTTGCCCAACCAAAGAGAGGTTTTTTTAGCAGCAGGAGGGGAACAAAGAGGGAAGATCGTAGGAAGCATTTTGAGTTATGCCGGTTGGGGCAATGTAATGCTGATGATGATGATGCTTCCTTCCCAACTGAACGACTGCGTTACAATCTGAAAGTACGAAGAGAGCAAAATGTTTCCCTTGTGTGTGGGACACTGTGACATTTATTCTATTTTTTTGAGGTGTCCTTTTGTTCACTGAATCAGTGACATTTTAGTTTTTTGAAGGAGAAAAATGAAATGTGAATGTGTGCAGAGGAGGACGATGTGACGAGAAACAGACAGAACGACAGTCAATTGTTCAGCTGGGGCAATTGAAGTGAATTCATAAGCTATTCGAGATAGCTGGTAACAGATGCACACATCGCTGGCGAAAGTTAAACAGGAGATATGAAATAAATGATTATCGGTTTTATTCAAACATTAGCCGTCGTTATAAACACGACAACGTCTGATGCTTCGTCTCTGAATACAAATCATGCTTGCTCTTTACACAATGTGCACTGTTCACTCATGATAAATAAAACGATAGGCTGCACAATTAGTTGCCGACCGTTGAGAAATCGAAACGGCGAAAGAATAATGCAAACAACAGGATGTGGCCGCCCCATTTATTATCAATCCAAGACTCACTCCTCGTTATAAAACGGACACTTTCCAAGTGCTGACGTGACAGAGATAATTTCAATCCACTCAAACAAACTGCACAGATCACAACGGACTGGACTTTATGGCAATGGCCAACAACGGTAAATTTTGTTAAACGGTAATGATTCTTCTATGAATTTACCCCTTTTTCATACGACAGTTAACTTCTTGGACATATTGCCATATCTTCGAAGGGACTTCCTCCTTTATCGCCATTGGCTTTGGTTGGCCGACGCATTGGGCGTCACCTTCGAAACTACGGAACCCTTGCGGGCTAGGTTTGCCACGGGAGGTATTGGGTCCCATGAACTATTTCGCGAGGTGTTAGCCCACTGGGTGAGACGAGGAGGGGGTTCGGCCACCCTGTCATTTCTATTGCAGACCCTTAGGACGGAGCACTTCAACTATATAGCTGGTAAGGCTAAGCTATAACCAAACCATTGCGGAATCGAAGTTAGCTTACAATGGAACAGATTTACGTGATAAATAGGAATGTGTCCGTAACATACAAAGTAATGTGCGAGACAAACATGTTTTAATCACAAGAAATAACCCGGTACAAATTAAAAACCGAGCTTTTTCCTATCTTTCTCCATGTAATATAGCCAAATGCTAATTTGAATTTTAAAAAATCGCGGTTTTTAATTTTCCCTGGCAATTTCTCGTGATCGCGCAGAAAAGCCCGAAAAATGTTTGTCCGTGATTAGTGTTCACTACTTTGTATGCTACCTCCATGTTCTATACTTATCACGTAATAATGATCTATTGTTAGCTTTACAATTGTTGTGTTCAGAGCAATTGGAAGCACACTTTGGAGCAGCATGCACCACGGCCCGTGTGGTCCTCGGCGAAGCAGGGACGGCAGAACTTACAGACAATCAGGACACTCCGCGCGAGATGAGTGATGAAAATGTAATAATAATTGAACTTCCCCTACAAGACTGCCAAATATCTATTTTATTATTAGGTACCAGGTGCGGTGTCCATCTTGCGACTGGTCCAGGGCAGAGCTCCTCATACCCGACCACTCATCTTCGTGGACTTCCTTCTAAGGGTGCTAAATTCCGTCCACCCAAATATGCCGGTCGCGGTTATCTCAATCAATGGGCAACAGAGGTAGAAGACTTTGAAAGAGAAGCAATAGTATGACGTTATCTGCAATTTTCATAGAACTGGGAAATCCTTTATGCTGAGCAACTTTGTGAAATACCTCAAGTACGGACAAGGCCAGCCAGATGACGACTGGTTGGACAGTTCATTGGATGATGCACTCTTCGAATGGAAGGCAAGCTTCCAACGAGTCACTTCTGGGATTCAGGTGTGGTCCGAGCCCCTGCTGGTGGACACTCCTCAGGGGGATTTGGCAGTCATTCTTATGGATACCCAAGGGCTCTTTGACTCAAGCACCAGTTCCCAAGAAAACGCCGTCATTTTTGCCTTCTCCATCCTTCTCTCCTCAATCTTCATCTATAATGACAAAAATACGGCGGAGAACTCACTGCACCACTTGCGGACATTTCTCGAACTGGCACGGTTCACCGCAGATCAAGGGATGGGATCAAGGTCGTTCTTGTATACCGTTAAAAGGGTCTCGTTGTTTTTCTTTCAAGATTCCCCATATGATTTCCTCTGTATTGTAGATCATCTGCAAATGTACCGCAACTCACATTCCAAAAGCTTGTGCTCCTTCTGCGAGACTGGCAGGCTCAGGGGGATTTCAAATTTGGCTACTACGACGACAATGGAGAGGTACCAGAGGGCCAATTGAAGAATCTCAAAACGGCACTGCTGGGACATACCAGCGAGGCTATGCATGCTCAGGCCCGTGCAACACGAGAGGCGATTAACGGTTTCTTCGACTATGTCGGTGTGGCGGCCTTGCCGGTTCCGGGAACCGTTATACCTGACAGGCAAAACGGAAGTAGCGCCACGTGGGACCCAACCTTTCATAATCACGTCGTCCAATTTGTACGAAAAATATGTTCTCCATCATTCTTGGCGAATTCGAAGAAGACAATATTCGGTGACGTGGTGACTGCATCCGGCCTCAAAGAGTACGTCATTCGGTGGGGAGAACTGATCATGACGTCTGCAGAAAACGTGGCAGCCATGCCTATCTTCGATTCGACCATGGATGCCTATTACAGGGCCAAAGTGGAACCAGCCAGACGTGACTTTGTATCCTCGCTTACGACATTTATTCAAAACAATCCAGAAGGGGTAAGCAGGGCTGCGTTTCAGGTTCAGGCTGGCAGTGAAAAAGAAAGGGTGCTTGCTTCGATTTTTCGTACAACTGGTGCTGTTCTGGGAGGTGAGGAGGTTCAGCAAAGGTATCGGGCGGAGTTGGAAAGCTCGATTGACACGGAAATCCAACAAATGGATGTCCACAATGGGGGTAACGTACGACGGGCTCTTATCTCTGTTGAGAACAGCCTGACGGAAGCCGACAATTACTTGACAGACGCCCGCGGGAGACGGGACGGCATACTGGCGAGGCAGAACACATACCAGAGGGCGACAAAGGTCCAACGGAAGAAGAGAAACAGGATTTTGGGTATCGTGGTGAGTCGAACGGTGTGGGACGAAACCGTGTACGTCTATGACGACGACGCCTTTCAAAGTGCTCTTGAACCCGCCCTTAGGGATGTGGAGGGAGCAGAAGGTAGACAGCGGGAATGCTTGGCAAGGGCCGCGTTAGCACGAGATAAAGCAAATGGCTACTAACTAAATTTGTTTACCTGTACATTATATTTCCGGAAGCAGGTCCCATCGGAGTGGATTGGCCATTAAAAGTTGTATTTGAGTTCTGTCCGTTTTCGGTTATCCTTTCATACTTCAAATCTGCATTATGCGTTGTAAATACACTAGCATAGCCTGAGAAGTTGACCAGGTATATAGCCAAACCAAATGGATACGACGCACTGGTACACATTGCTCATCATAACCGGCCTTACCACCGCAGAAAAGCAAAACGACGGTTGTTTGATGATGCACTGTGTACTCGTTTTGAACCGTTGTGTATTTGAACATGTAAGTTGCATTGTCATGTCTCCTACGCTTCTATAGGAATTGGGAATATTTCATCTACCTTCAGTGTTGCATACTTCAGGATTGAAATGTTGGGTTGGCTGCAACCGTTGTACTCATCCTATTTTATACGTAAGTAAGTACGTAACCCCAACATCCATAGATGCAATGACTTATGTACGGCGTGTTGCTTTCTACCCGGGTTGGGTTTCCGTCTGGATGTGCATGGAGAATTTCCATTTACACTGTATATTTCTCCTTGAAAGGCTGGCTCCGATTCGGTTATCGATTTTCCCTGTAAAACGGGAAGAAAGTCTCGACTAACACCATGTATATATGTCGACCACTTCACTACATATATGGTATATAGTCCGTCATATGCTCAATGTAAGACTTTCTTCCCTCCCCAGGAAGAAAGTCGGAAGAAGAAACCACGATTTGGAATATTGCTGATGATAGCATAATAAAAATGCCACTCACATCCACTATTTTACCTCGTTGGCCAAGAAAAAAAGGATAAGGGTTCCGCATTATTGCAGGGTCAAATTTCATTTGATTCAAGTTTTTTCATTCAAGTTTGCAAACAGGGTTTATTTGTGCGTAATTTTCAAACAGAAATAAACGATGCAACCATCTTCTGGGTGACACAGATGGTTACTACGTTTGACAGTAGTCAAGACTGCAACCCTTGTAGACGCAACTTATGGCGCAACGTCCGTAGTCACTGGCGG